>SJYO01050114.1:0-160080 GCA_006410555.1 Capra ibex | reverse complement strand
GGGGGGGCGGGGCGGCTGAAAGTGTTTTAGTGTAATGAAGGTCGACGAGTCCCTTGTCCTCTGGTGGTATGTGTTTTCTGGATCTTCAGAAGGGGACTTGGAGTCTATGCGTCTACTGTGGTGGGAATACCGCCTTTCGTTTCTCCTTGATTTCTCGGAGAACTACTTTCACTTTCTCCCCTCACTTTTTCGACCGAATTTTGAGTCGTAAGTCTTTTGATTCTAGTACCGTAGATCAGGGTAGTGAAGGACCGTTTATCTACCCTTTTGTTACCTTTGTCACTGTTTGAAAAAAACCCGAGGTTTTAGTGACGTCTACCACTGACGTCGGTACTTTATTTTTCTGCGAACCAGAAATCTTCTTTTCGATACTGGTTGGATCTGTCATATAATTTTTCGTCTCTGTAATGAAACGGTTGTTTCAGGCAGATCAGATTCGACACCAAAAAGGACATCAGTACATACGTACACTTTCACCCCGGTATTTCTTTCTACTCGTGGCTTCTTAACTACGAAAAGTTGACACCTTTTCTGAGAACTCTCAGGGAACCTGACGTTCCTCTAGGTTGGTCAGGTAGGATTTCCTTTAGTCAGGACTTATAAGTAACCTTCCTGACTACGATTTCGACTTTGAGGTTATGAAACCGGTGGACTACGCTTCTTGACTGAGTGACCTTTTCTGGGACGACGACCCCTCCTGACTTCCGTCCTCCTCTTCCCCTGCTGTCTCCTACTCTACCATCCTACCGTAGTGACTGAACTACCTGTACTTAAACTCATTCGAGGCCCTCAACCACTACCGTCCCTTCGGATGACACGACGTCAGGTACCCCAGCGTTTCTCGACCCGTACTATCTCGCTGACTTGACTTGACTTGGACGTCTTTGTACATATGTTACCGTGTTCGGGAAAAGAGGTGTCCATGTAAAAACCCTGTTCGTCAGATGTACGGACAAGAAGTGAAGGAGTGGAAAACTAGTAAATGGGAAACTGAGTTGGGTAGACTTTGACTTGAAAAATGGGGATGGGAACAGGTGGAATATGGTGTGTGTGTGGGAGGGCTCGGTGTAGGAGGAAGACTAAGTGGCAGAGTCAATTACCGTAGTCCTAGGTGGGTAAACAAGTTTGGTCTTTTAACTTACAGGAGAATTAGTGGAGGGACAATGGTAGGTTGGTCAATTATGCACACCACTAAAAGAAAGTGTAAGATGACGGGTTGAGGTCCAGATAAAGGTGAATCTGAAGTGAAGGGTAGTGAAAGACGTCTCGAAGGGTCCAGCACAGGGACGAAGATCAAAACGTACCAACGTAGTCTGTAGATAAAACTGAGATCAGTGAGGTAGTCTGACTGAAAAGGTTACACGTCCAGACCAGTACCACACTATAGTAAGTTCTGTTTAAGTCGAGGGAACCGTATCATACGTTCCGGGAAACGAAGAGAGGAGGTGACTTGAGAATTCTGAGTGAATATATTCAAGACAAAAGGTCCGAATGACTTGGTGAATACCAAGGAACTTATTCGGTAAACGCGAGAACCGAAACCGGAGACGTCCACGATGAGAACGGGAAACCTTTGAAAATGAGGGAAAAGTGGAACAAAGGGAACCATGAACTTAACGTTTCGAAGAGTCACCCTTCAGGAGGACCCGAGACGGGAAGAGTGACCGGAGGTGGGTTGTCGTCGACTCTCCGGCGAGGAGACCCGAGAGTGTCTTCGGCGGGTGGTGAAGGTAGTACCGAAAATAGTATCAGCATTACAAACATACAAAGACACAGGGGCTGTGGTGAGACCCTCGAAGATGTTGTTATAGAGGGTAGAAAATAAGAATACGGTCATTTACGAATTGTTATCTGTGAGTTATTTTTCTTTTCTTCCTTCCCTCTTTCCATCCCTCCCTAGGGTCTCGAGGTCTCATTTCTAAACCCAAACGACGGTACTGAGACTAACACTTTTAAGTCAGAGGTGTCTTGTCTGTCTACAAAGATATAGTATATGGAGGTCCTGAATGTTGTAAATTATTTACGATCACTTAAACGGACTGAAAAGTTTACAAGAACTACCTTACTTTCCTTGTCAATTGTAATACGGTTTGTGACCCGATTCAGTAAATTAGGAAGATTGTTAAGAAATTTTAATTTTAATTTTCTTTGGACCATATCTACTCCTTTGTCTCCGTCTCTGTTCGAACGATTTCAACATGACGATCATCTACCATCTCGACTTAAACTTAGACGTCAAAATTCAGGTCTTAAGTTTGAAGGGTATTCCGTATACTGTAAATTAAAGTCTATTAAAGTTTTCCCAATGACTGTTTAAATATGTATATCTTTCCATTCTCCCATATCCTTGACAGTAGATTCTTTATAAAATAAATAAAGATAACTGATTATTCACGATCAAATCCCAATATTTCAGAATCACAATTTACAGTTCCTGTTAGACCTAACCATAACCCCTTCAGGTCGACTTTCGCATTTCTCTGTGTTAGAAAACAGGGTTTCCTCTACGAACCTTTGTAAAATGACGTGTTATATAAAATCCCGAAAAGTATGGCACGCCCTGTATCTAATGGAGTCAAGTACTCTAAGATTGAATTGAGAAGGAAGTGTCCTTCCTCTTCCTTTGTCAAGATCACGGACCTCAGCCTGTAGTACCTCGTAATATCGAACGAGTCCTAAGAAACATCGGGATTGGAATACTACACACCCCCCGCCCCTGCCTCTGAGATTTAGAACGTCTTAGGTAGTGACAGATAAACATTTAAGAGATAGTATCACTGGGCATGAGTCGAAGAGAAACCAGATTTCGACCTCTTGAGAAAAGAAGGTAGAGAAGGAGTACTAAAGAGAAGTGAGTATCGAAGTTATCGAAGTCTCGAAGACGAATAAGGGAAGATAAAAACCTAGAAGGATTACCACACGATTGATATCCTCACCTATTTTAATTCTACTTTGTAAACACATTCATAACATCTCACGACTGAAAGACGGCCGGTAACCATCATTAACCATATTACTACGGATAAAGTGTCCTATTATTTTTTTTAATTTATCCTTCATACTTACTCAAAAATAATAACGTATTACTCCTACTTCTTCGCGGTTCTAAATCAACTGAACCTTATTAAGTCATGTCAAGTCAGTCAGCACAGGTTGAGAAACACTAGAGTCCCTGACGTGGTGTGGTCCGAAGGAATAGGTAGTGGTTGAGGACCTCGAACGAGTCCGAGTACAGGTAACTCAGCCACTACGGTAGGTTGGCAGAGTAGGAGATAGTTACGGAAGTAGAGGACGGAAGTTTTAAAGGGTCGTAGTCCCAGAAAAGAACCCTCAGTCTAGAAGGGTAGTCCACCGGTTTCATGACCTCGAAGTCGAAGTTGTAGTCAGGAAAGTTAATTATAAGTCCTGACTAAACGAAATTCTACTTGACCAACCTAGAGGAACGTCAGGTTCGCTGAGAGTTCTTAGAAGAGGTTGTGGGTGTCAAGTTTTCGTAGTTAAGAAGTCACGAGTCGAAAGAAGTGTCAGGTTTAGAGTATACGTATATACTGATGACCTTTTTGGTATCGGAACTGATCTACCGGGAAACAGTCGTTTCATTACAGAGATGAAAAGTTATACAACAGATCCAACCAGTATCGAAAAGAAGGTTCCTCGTTCACAGAAAATTGAAGTACCGACGTCAGTGATAGACCTCACTAAAACCTCGGGGGGTTTTATTTCAGACAGTGACAAAGGGAACAAAGGGGTAGATAAACGGTACTTCACTACCCTCGCCTACGGTACTAGAATCGAAAAACTTATAACACAAAATTCGGTCGAAGAAGTGAGAGGAGAAAGTGAAAGTAGTTCTCCGAGAAATCAAGGAGAAGTGAAAGACGGTATTTCTACCACAGTAGACGTATAGACTCTAGTACCTATAAAGAGGGTCGTTAGAACTAAGGTCGAACACAAAGTAGATCGGTCCGTGAAACGTACTACATGAGACTGATATGTCGGAACTGTATGAGGAAAGGGGCAAACCTTGGTCAGACAACAAGGTACAGGTCAAGATTGACAACGAAGAACTGGACGTATGTCTAAAGAGTCCTCCGTCCATTCCACCAGACCATAAGGACAGAGAACTTCTTAAAAGGTGTCAAACAACACTAGGTGTGGCGGTTTCAGAAACCCATCAGTAATTTGGTCTTCATCTGTAAAAAGACCTTGAAAAAAAGAAAAAGACACTAGGTCACTTACAACCGTTAAACTAGAGAGGAAACAGAAGGAAAAGATTTAGATCGAAGTTGTAGACATTCAAGTCAAGTACATAACAACTTCGGATCGAACCTCTTAAAACTCGTAATGAAACGATGACACACTCTACTCTCGTTAACACGTCATCAAACTTGTAAGAAACCGTAACGGAAAGAAACCCTAACCTTTTTTTACTGGAAAAGGTCAGGACACCGGTGACGACTCAAAAGGTTTAAACGACCGTATGACTCACGTCGTGAACGTGTCGTAGTAGAAAGTCCTAGACTTTATCGACTCGAGCTTAAGGTAGTGGAGGTGATCGAAACAATCATCACTACGAAGGGTTCCGGGTGAACTGAAGTGTAAAGTACTACAGACCGAGATCCACTCACTAGTGTCGTAACATCAATACACCCAGTACTACTAGAAAAAACATATCAAGAAAACACATACGAACAGTGGAGAAGAATGGTAGAAGACGAAGACAATCGAGGTATGACAAAGACAGGCAATAACACGGGTAGAAACGTACTTTATAAGGGAACCATAAAGATTAAAAGAAGTTCTCTAGAGATCAGAAAGGGTCAGATAACAAAAGGAGATAAAGAAATGTAACTAGTGACTCCTTCCGAAAGAATAGAGAGGAACGACAAGAAACCTTGAGACGTGAGTTTACCCATACAGAAAGGAAAAGAGGAAACGGAAAGTACAGAGAAGAAAAGAGTCGATAAAGATTCAGGAGGAGACTGTTGGTAAAACGGAAAAACGTAAAGAAAAAGAACCCTTATCAGAACTAGGGACGGAGGACATGTTACAGTACTTGGAGACAGGTATCAAGAATTCCGTGAGATAGTCTAGATTAGGGAACTTATATAAACAGTGAACATACATAAACTGACATATTAACATACCCTAAACTAAATCCGGTATGTACTTACTAGATCACCAAAGGGACGAAAGAAGTTAAAATTTAGACTTAAACCGTTATGTCTCAAGTACTAGACTCGGTGTCAGTCGAGGACCAGAACAAAAACAACTGACATCTCTCGAAGAGGTAGAGACTGACGTTTCTCATATTAGTTAGACTAAAAGTATAACTGGTAAACCACTACAGGTATACATCTTAGAAGAGAACACAACAACCTTCTCCCACAAACGATACTGGTCACGTAAGAGAACCGTCTTAGACAATCGGAAACGGGACGAAGCAAGACATGAGGTTCCGACTTGAACGGACAATGAGGTCCACAAAGGACTGAAGGATGAAAACGTAAGGTCAGGGGCCACTACTTTTCTTGTAGAAAAACCCCACAATCAAGATCTGCCAGAATATTCAAGAAGTATCTTGACAAGTCGAAGAAGTCACAATGACCAACCCCGTATCTGAACCTAATACCACTATAACTTACCAAACGGAACCTTTGCTTGTCCCTAGTAAGACAGTAAAACCTCTAACATAGGTTCATGACATAAAGTCTGAGAAAACAACTGATACTACCGATGAGGCCAAGAAAATTCCCTAAGAACGGGTGTCATCATCTATATTACCAGTAGATTTAATTTAAACGGGTAAGGTCAGGTAAAATCAAGTAACTAAGGATTTTACAGCTACAAGTGAGAAGTGTAGAGGACAAACTGGTGAAGGTTAAATGGAACTAAGTACCTGGATTGTAAGGTACAAGAATTCGTTATAACAAGAAATATCGTAGTCTGAAATGAAGGTATTGGTCAGTGTAGGTATTGACCCACAACAAAAGCGAAACCGAGACAGAGAAGTAAGAAGGACCTCAATAAAGAGGTGAGAAGAGGTCATCATATAACCCGTGGATGGTTGGACCCCTCAAGTAGAAAGTCACAGTATAGAAAAACGGAAAAGTATGACAAGCACCCCAAGAGTTCCGTTCTTATGACTTCACCAAACGGTAAGGGAAGAGGTCACGTGACGCAAAACAGTCTGGAGAGGTGGTACTGGGTAGGCAGAATCCACCGGGATACGACGTACTGAGTATCAAAGTGACTCAATCTGGTCCGACACTTGGTACACTAGTCAAACCAATCAAAAGACACCAAAAGTCAGACAGACGGGAGACTACCTACTCCTATTCTCCGAACACTTTCCAAAGACTACCCTCCCTAACCGACACCCCCTACACCCAGAACAAGACCACCCGTCCCGGTACGAGTCATTTAGAAATTAGGTCTACCACCTCATCTCCCTGCACACGAGTAGAAGAGGACACTCTTGAGGTTTTGACGTTGAGTGACGATTTGTGGTAGTTATCCTCTTACAACCTAAGGTGGTTTATTTCTATGGGGTGTAGGTTCCGGTTTCCTCTTCGGGGTTTTTCTGTCATCCTCCCCTCTTTGACGTGAATCTTAGTTTAGGGATGGTCGGTCTTTGTGAACCTCTCGAGTTTCTTTTGGAACAAACGTGGTCCTCGGTCTCTGGGGTGTCTCTGACTCGGTCTGGACGGCAACTCACAAACTCACAGACGTCTCCGTCACCAGTCGTCACCGGACGTTGCCCCTGTCCCCGAGACCGACGTCGTCTGAACCCTCCGTTCCACACTCTCGGGGTGGTAGCTCGGTGACTCGTCTACTGGGTGTTTGACCCCTTGTTAATGTGGTTTCTTTAAGAAAGTGACAATGTTTTCAAAATCCTGGGCGTCGTCTAAAGGGTTGGACCCCTAGACCCTTTCCCTGACTCTTGGGGGACCCTTAAACTGAAACCTCCGGTCACCCTAAACTAATGTCTTGAAGATGGCCTGACCCCTTTGTCCGAGAACGTCCCGTGTTTATTGGAACACACGTGGTCCTGGGTCCTCTTTCCTCGTCACTGGGGTGTTCTCTGACTCGGTCTGAACGGACACTCACAGGTCCTCAGACACCGTCTCCGTCTCCAACTGTCACCGGACGGAGCCCCAACCCCCGTGACTTATGTTGTCAGGACCGTATTCGGGAAGACTTCCTCCGCGGTAATGGCGGTAATGGGGATTGTAACAAACCAGAGTCCGGTTTGTTGTCCCTCCCTTGTGTCGGAGTGGGTAGTTGTCTTTTAACTATATTTACGTACTCTTCTTTAATTCCTTGTCTAAAGTCCTCTTTAAAGATGAACTGGACTACAACAACCCTAACAATAAGTCAACGATTCAACACAGACTGAGAAATGTTGGGTGCCTGACATCTTGCGGTCAGAGGAGACAGGAGGTGATAGAGGACTCAAACGAGTTTAAACATAGGTAACTCAGTCTATACGACTGATTAGTAGAGTAGGAGACGGTGGGAGAAGAGAAGGACGGAAGTTAGAAAGGGTTGTAGTCCCAGAAAAGGTTACTTAGCAGAGAAACGTAGTCCACCGGTTTCATAACCTTGAAGTCGAAGTCGTAGTCAGGAAGGTCACTTATAATTCCCAACTATAAGAAATCCTAACTGACCAAACTAGAGGAACGACAGGTTCCCTGAGAGGTCTAAGAGGAGGTTGTGGTGTCAAACTTTGGTAGCTAAGAAACCACGAGTCAGAAGAAATACGAAGTTGAGAGTGTAGGTATGTACTGATGACCTTTGGGTATCGAGACTGCTCTCTCTGGAAACAGTCTTTTCACTACAAAGAGGAAAAATTAGACGACAGATCTAAACAGTGTCAAAAGGAAGGTTCCTCGCTCGCAGAAGATTAAAGTACCGACGTCAGTGACAGACGTCCTCGGGTTGTTTTGTCTTAGACAGTGACGAAGATGAAAAGGGGGAAGAGAAACGGTACTTCACTACCCTGGTCTACGGTACTAGAATCAAAAACTTATAACTCAAAGTTCAGTCGAAAAAGTGAACGAAGAAAGTGGAAGTAGTCCTCCGAGAAATCAAGAGGAAGTGAAAGACGCTAATCTCACCATAGTAGACGTATAGACTTCGACAACTATAAAGAGGACCGTTAGAAATAAGGTGGAACACTAAGTAGGTCAGGTCGTAAAGAGTACTACATGAGACGTATCTTTCAGCGAGGTAACACAGACTGAGAAGCGTTGAGGTACCTTAAGAGGTCCGGTCTTGTGACCTCACTCGTCGTAAAGGGAAGAGGTCCCCTAGAAGGTTTGTGTCCCTAACTTGGGTCCAAAGGGTGTAACGTCCACCTAATAAATGGTTGATTCAACAGTCCATTCGGGCTCCGTTTGGTAAATTATAGTGTCATTAGGTTCTGATACAGGGTCAGTCATTTCGACGTCTTCGACTGTAACTAACCAAGGTATTTCTGGATGTTCTGGAAGATCTTGATTGTGGGTTTTTTCTATAGGAAAAGTAGTATCCCCTGACCTTACGTTTTCATCCTTCAGTTCTTTGTGGACCTCATTGTCCGTTTAAACCGGAACCTCATGTCTTACTTCGTCCCGTTTCCGATTGTCTCAAAACGGTTTTCTTACGTGACCAGTATCGTTTATGGGAGAAGGTTGTTGTGTTCTCTTCTGAGATGTGTACCTGTAGTGGTCTACCAGTTATGGTTTTAGTTCAACTAATATGAGAAACATCCGTTTCTAACTTTCTGATATGCCAGTCGTTTTTGTTCTGGTCCTCGACTGACACCGAGTCTAGTACTTGAGACATAACGGTTTAAGTCCGAGTTTAACTTCTTTCATCCCTTTTGGTGATCTGGTAAGTCCATACTGGACTTACTTTAGGGAACGTTAATATGTCACCTTCACTGTTGATCTAAGTTTCCTAATGTAGACTATCTGTTTCACGGAATTCTTGCTTCCTACCTTCAAGTACTGTAACATGTCCTCCGTCACTAGTTCTGATAGGGGTTCTTTTTCTTTACGTTTTTCCGTTTCACTAACAGTCTCCTCCAGAATCTTTATCGACTCTTTTCTTCTCTTCACTTTCCGTTTCCTCTTTTCCTTTCTGTATGGGTAAACTCACGTCTCAAGGTTTCTTGTCGTTCCTCTCTATTCTTTCGGAAGGAGTCACTAGTTACGTTTCTTTATCTCCTTTTCTTGTCTTACCCTTTCTGATCTCTAGAGAAGTTCTTTTAGTCTCTATGGTTCCCTTGTAAAGTACGTTTCTACCCGAGTTGTTTCCTGTCTTTACCATACCTGGATTGTCTTCGTCTTCTATAATTCTTCTCCACCGTTCTTATGTGTCTTCTTGACATGGTTTTTCAGAAGTATTGGGTCTATTGGTACTACCACACTAGTGAGTGGATCTCGGTCTGTAGGACCTTACACTTCAGTTCACCCGGAACCCTTCGTAGTGATGCTTGTTTCGATCACCTCCACTACCTTAAACTCGACTCGATAAAGTCTGGAACTTTCTACTACGACACGTTCACGACGTGAGTTATACGGTCGTTTAAACCTTTTGAGTCGTCACCGGTGTCCTGACCTTTTACAGTAAAAGTAAGGTTTAGGGTTTCTTTCCATTACAGTTTTTACGAGTTTGGTGGCGTGTTAACGAGAGTAGAGTGTGTCATCGTTTCATTACAAGTTTTAAAAGGTTCGGTCCGAAGTGATCATGTACTTGACATTTGAAGGTCTACAACTTCGACCTAAATCTTTTCAGTCTCCTTGACCTCTGTTCTAACGGTTGTAGTTGACCTAGTATCTTTTTCATTGTTTATACAACAGTGAGTCAGTACAGGTTGAGAAACACTGGGGTACCTGACATCGGATGCTTCCAGGAGGTAGGTACCCTAAAAGGTCCGTTCTCATGATCTCACCCAACGGTAAAGGAAGAGGTCCCCTAGAAGGACTGGGTCCCTAACTTGAGCCCAGAGGACGTAACGTCTGTATGCGAAATGGGAGATTCGGTGGTCCCTTCTTTTTCGTTCCCTCAAATTTTTTTTTTAGACGGAGATAAAGCGACTGATACGATTTCGGAAACTGACACACCTAGTGTTGTTTGACACCTTTTAAGAAGCTCTCTACCCTTATGGTCTGGTGACTGGACGGAGAACTCTTTAGACATACGTCCAGTTCTTCGTTGACAATCTTGACCTGTACCTTTTTGTCTGACCAAGGTTAAACCCCTTCCACACGTAGTTTCGACATATAACAGTGGGACGAATAAATTGAAGACACGTCTCATGTAGTACACTTTACGGACCAACCTAATTCGTGTTCGACCTTAGGTCTAACGACCCTCTTTATAGTTATTAGACTCTATGAGTCTACTGTGGTAGGAATACCGTCTTTCACTTCTCCTTGATTTCTCGGAGAACTACTTTCACTTCCTCCTCTGACTTTTTGTACCGAATTTCGAGTTGTAAGTCTTTTGGTTCTAGTACCGTAGACCAGGGTAGTGAAGTATCGTTTATCTAACCCTTCGTTGCCTTTGTCACTGTCTAAAATAAAACCCCCCGAAGTTTTAGTGACGTCTACCATTGACGTCGGTACTTTAATTTTCTGCGAACGAGAAACCTTCTTTTCGATACTGATTGGATCTGTCGTATAACTTTTCGTCTCTGTAATGAAACGATTGTTTACAGACAGATCAGTTTTCATACCAAAAAGGTCATCAGTACATACCTGTACTCTCAACCTGGTATTTCTTTCGACTCGTGACTTCTTAACTACGAAAACTTGACACCACAACCTCTTCTGAGATCGCTCAGGGAACCTGACGTTCCTCTAGGTTGGTCAGGTAGGATTTCCTTTAGTTGGGACTTATAAGTAACCTTCCTGACTATGACTTCGACTTTGAGGTTATGAGAACGGTGGACTACGTTTCTCGACTGAGTAAACTTTTTTGGGACTACGGTCCTTAAAAACTTCCGTCCTCCTCTTCCCCTTTTGTCTCCTACTCTACAAACCTACCGTAGTGATTGGGTTACCTGTACGCAAACTCGTTCGAGGTCCTCAAACACTATCTGTCCCTTCGGACCGCACGACGTCTGGTACCCCACTGTTTCTCAGTCTGTGCTGACTTCCTGACTTCACTTGACTGAGACGTGACTTCAATTTATTCGTCCCACTGTTATGTGTCGGAACAACAGAAGGAAAGGGTTAAGACTTGGTCAGATAAATAGGTACACCACAAGAAAAAATTTGTTTTAAATAAAACTAACTTCTTGCTAATAAACTCTTATAACACTATCGAGAAGAGTATGTAACTGTACTTAGTTGGTACCCATGAATACAAAGGGAGGTAGGACTTGGGGGGAGGATAGAGGGAGGGTTGGGGTAGGGAGACCCAATAAGACGCAACAAAGTACGTAGTTTGAACGTGACCACTAGATAAAGTGTATACCACTATATGTACAAAGTCACGATAAGAGAGTTTAGTAGGGTGGGAGCGGAAGAGGGTGTCTCAGGTTTTAAGACAAGAAATGTAGACACAGAGGAGACGAGGGGACGTACATCCTAGTAGAAATGACAAAAAGATTTACGGCATATATACCCAATTATATGTCATAAACAAAAAGAACCTGAATGAAGGGAGAGATATTATCCGAGTAAAGAAGGTCGAGTAATCTTGACTGAGTTTACGTGAGGAAAAATATCGACTCATTATAAGGTAACACATATATACAAGGTGTTGAAATAGGTAGGTAGACGGTCAACTGTAGATCCAACGAAGGTACAGGATTGATAACATTTGTCACGACGTCACTTGTAACCCCATGTGTACAGAGAAAGTTAAGACCAAAGGAGACACACGGGTCGTCACCCTAACGACACACCATACCGTCAAGACAAGGGTCAAAAAATTCCTTAGAGGTGTGACAAGAGGTATCACCGACATGATCAAACGTAAGGGATGGTTGTCACGTTCTCCCAAGGGAAAAGAGGTGTGGGAGTAGTCGTAAATAACAAACATCTTAAAAACCACTACCGATAAGATTGGTCGTACTCTACCATGGAGTAACACCAAAACTAAACGTAAAGAGATTATTACTCGCTACAACTCGCAGAAAAGTACACAAATAGTCGGTAGACATACAGAAAAAACCTCTTTTCAAACAAATCAACAAAACGGGTGAAAAACTAACCGAACAAGCAAAAAGACCAACTCGACGTCCTTAACGAACGTATAAAACCTCTAATTAAGAAACAGTCAACAAAGTAAACGATAATAAAACAGGGTAAGACTTCCGACAGAAAAGTGGAACGAATATTAAAGGAAGTAACACGTTTTCGAAAATTCAAATTAATCCAGAGTGAACAAATAAAAACAAAAATAAAGGTAATGAGACCCCCCACCCAGTATCTCCTAGAACGACACTAAATACAGTCTCTCACAAGACGGACACAAAAGGAGATTCTCAAAGTATCAAAGACCAGAATATAAATCTAGACATTAGGTGACACTCAAATAAAAAGACATCCACAATCTTTCACAAGATCAAAGTAAGAAAATGTGTACGAACGTCACGGCCAAGATTAAAAACGAAGGCCTGCACGTATGTCCAAACAGTCCTCATGGAGGAACAAATTGAGTTTCTGTAATAAAGTCTCAAGAGGTAAAATTATTCAATCTTCTATAAAACACACGTAAACACTCAATTTATCAGGACTTTAATAAGAAAATAAGATTAAGTACAAGATTTAGGTCATTATATTTACAAATAGTGGTGTCGGAAATGACTAACAATACATACAAGGTATAATCTGTGATTAGTTATTAATATTTTATCAGATACCAAACTTCCTCTAAGAAGATATTATCGTTTTTTGTTGACACTTAACAAATTTCACGAAATTTCTCCCTGAGATATACATTTATTAATAAAATTTTTGGGTTTGGTACAAGTGGGGACAAGTCAATGTGTCATACTTAACCTCATCCCTCGACCTAATCTTTTTTGTATTCGATCTGATACATTTGTCATGAAGAAACATTTTTCAATATTACAGTTGAAAAGTGACTGAAGTCACCCGAAAAGATTGTCAATGCACCTGTGAAAGGGACTCTCGTCTTTTTTATAAATTTCATTGAGAGGAGTCCATTTCTTAGACAGACGTTACGTCCTCTGGACCCAAGCTAGGGGTCCAGTCCTTCTAGGGGACCACTTCCTTTACCGTTGGGTGAGGTCATAAAAACGGACCTCTTAGGGTACCTGTCTAACGGACCGTCCGATGTCAGGTACCCTAGTGTGTCTTATCCTGTGTTAAATCTCTGATTTAGTGGTATTTGGTGGTGATGAATCCAACGATGAACCTACTCGATCAACGGATTTGATTATTTGTTATGTGGTTCCATATTATCGGAAGGTCTTTTCCAACCCCCGTACTCATTTAACAAGTTAGAACAAGAAGACACAACCTCCTGTACAGTTCGGATAATGTCTTCCTAGTGAAAGTTTATGTATATATATTTTATATATCAAAATCGTGAGATTACGTAAAACCAATTATTCGAAGAAAAAAGTTACATTACAGTACATATTGTGTCATTTTTTTTAGTAAATTTTAGTTTACAGAAAGAGAGGATTTTAGATCGACCAATAGGTATACCCTCTTTAATTTCAAATAAGACTGTCATCCTACACTTCTTGAAACCTCATACTTCGGGAAGTCTGAATCCCATCTTGAATTCACCTTGTACATTAACTCAGGAGTTTCTCGGAGAGATCAGGATATGTGTCCTCTTCCGTTACCGTGGGGTGAGGTCACAAGAACGGACCTCTTAGGGTACCTGCCTCCTCGGACCATCCGACGTCAGGTACCCCAGCGATTCTCAGCCTGTGCTGACTCGCTGAAGTGAAAGTGAAAAGTGAAAGTATATAACCTCTTCCTTTACCGTTGGGTGAGGTCACAAGAACGGACCTCTTAGGGTCCCTGTCCCCTCGGACCACCCGACGGTAGATACCCCAGCGTGTCTCAGTCTGTGCTGACTTCGCTGAATCGTCGTCGTCGTCACGATATGTGTTGTATCCAACAGTTTAAGTCCGAACACGAAAGACATAGGTCCGAACTTTCCTTTTCAATGATCAGAGTCGGAAATGATATGAAAAGATTTAATATCATTTTTACCTTTCCACAAAAGATTTTTATAATTTAAATAATATAAGAGATAGTTAACAAGAGTTCCACACCAGGGGTTTGATCGTCGTAATCGTAACGATTTTTGAACAATCTTTACATTTACAAGTCTGGTATTGGGTCTGGATGACTTAGTCTTTGGGACCTCTATCGTTAGACCTAAAATAGTTATTATAATGTGTAGTATGAAACATTTATAATACGAAGTGACAAGATATCTATTCATAGGGAAAGTACAGTAGTAAATAAGATCTTTATAGATGTAGATCATGTGTTATACATAACTATTAACTTTTTACATACAAACCATTGTATAAGTACAACATTTCCTAGAGCTTCTCACTCCAGAACTTATAATGGATTTTCAACTGTTGATTAAGATAAAATTTTCTAGATCTTTGGTTGTGTTGTAACATTTCGTCAAAAGGAGGTTAATTTTTCATTTAAATTTTTTCTCGATAATTCGTCAATAAGGTCGAACAAACATCACAATTACAGGACACTAATAATAAAACTTTACACGTATAGAAGTTGTACTGTGCACCGTGTTTTTACCAAATGTTGGCAATTTAATTTTAGACTCAAAGAAAAGTCCTAAATTATATGACTTGAGACTTTCATGCAGTTATATTGAATAAAGGAGAAATTGAATTAAACTCAAACTCATTTGAACTCCTCTATCATCTCCTAGCCCTTCGGACCACACGACATCAAGTACCCCAACGTCTCTCAACCTGTACTGAATAGTCGACTTGTTGTTGTTATTACCTCTGATAGACCTATGGTACAGATTATTGGGAAGCATTTATGAACTTATATAACAGAGGGCAGTCAGAAAAAAAGGATTTACTAGTCAAAGAATTGGAAATAAATGACAGAACAAAGAGTTGAGAAATTAAGAGGAGAACGTCAAGAGACTGAGAAGGGGTTCGTGTGGAATAAAAGAGGTCGTTAATTCAGTGTTATATACGAGATATCACAGGTTTTATAGTAAATATGTGTAAACTAAATTTAACCACTTCCAGTAATAAATCTATGAAAGATATACATTTCCATATATTAAATAATAAACCTTTATGTCAAGATCCTTCAGTTTAAAACTTGAGTACACTTGTACTTAAAAAAGACGACTTAATCTTACTGTCGTAGAATCTTAATGTTCCGTTTCCTCTAGTGAATCGAGTCGATGGTGGAAAATGTGTTCTTCTTGAATTCCAGAACTCTTCAATAAGACGTGATAGGTTATACCATCGGTGATGACGCCACCGACGTGCCCGCGTCGTCCCGGATCTCCTCGATAGGGTGCAACTTCCAGTCCTTCCCGCCACCACTCCTCTATGGGGAGTAGGTTCCATTCCTCGTCACCGACACGAAACGACCTCGTCGGCACTTCTCTATGGGGTGCGGGTTCCATTCTCTTTGGGTTCATTCTACCATCCACAACGTTCTCCCGTAGTCTCCCGTCTGTATGACTTTGGTATGAGTGTCTTTTGATCAGTTAGAGTAGTGTGATCCTGGTGTCGGACCAGATTGAGTTACTTTAATACGGACGACCCGTTGGGTTCTACCCGCCCAGTACCACCTCTCCAGACTGTCTTACACCAGGTGACCTCTTCCCTTACCGTTTGGTGAAGTCATAAGAACGGAACTCTTGGGGTACTTGTCATACTTTTCCGTTTTACTATCCTAAGACTTTCTCCTTGAGGGGTCCAGTCATCCACGGGTTGTGTACTGACCTCTCATCACCTCTTTATTGAGGTCTTTCTTACTTCCCTACCTCGGTTTCGTCTTTGTTATGGGTCGACACCTACTCTGACCACTATCTTCGTTCCAGGCTACGACATCCTCTTTATAACGTATCCTTGGACCTACAGTCTAGGTACTTAGTTCCGTTTAACCTTCACCAGTTTGTTCTCTACCGTTCTCACTTGCAGTTGTAAGGTCCTTAGTCGCTTGATTTTACCTGACCTTACCCACTTAATGTGAGTCTACTGGTAATATAGATGATGACGTCCGTCCTTAGGGAGTCTTCTTTACCTCATCGGTAGTACCAGTTGTTTTCTCAGACTTTACGTCATGAACCTACGTTAGAGTTTTTGCTGTCTTACTAGAGACAAGTAAAGGTTCCGTTTGGTAAGTTATAGTGTCAATAGGTTCAGATACGGGGTTGGTCATTGCGACTTCTTTGACTTCAACTTACCAAAATACTTCTGGATGTTCTGGAAAATCTTGATTGTGGGGGTTTTCTATAGGAAAAGTAATATCCCCTGACCTTACGTTTTCATCCTTCAGTTCTTTGTAGACCTCATTGTCCGTTTAAACCGGAACCTTACGTCTTACTTCGTTCCGTTTCTGATTATCTCAAAACGGTTCTTTTACGTGACCAGTATCGTTTGTGGGAGAAGGTTGTTACGTTCTCTTCTGAGATGTGTACCTGTAGTGGTCTACCAGTAGTGGGTTTAGTCTAACTGATATAAGAAACGTCGGTTTCTACCTCTTCGAGATATGTCAGTTGTTTTTGTTCTGGTCCTCGACTGACACCGAGTCTAGTACTTGAGGAATAATGGTTTAAGTCTGAGTTTAACTTCTTTCATCCCTTTTGGCGATCTGGTAAGTCCATACTGGAGTTAGTTTAGGGAATACTAATATGTCACCTTCACTCTTTATCTAAATTCCCGGATCTAGACTATCTGACGGACTACTTGATACCTGACTCCAAGTACTGTAACATGTCCTCTGTCCCTAGTTCTGGTAGGGGTACCTTTTCTTTACGTTTTTTCGTTTTACCGACAGAACCCTCCGGAATGTTTATCGACACTTTTCTTCTCTCCGCTTTTTGTTTCCTCTTTTCATTTCTATATTCATAGACTTACGTCTCAAGGTCTCTTATCGTTCTTCTCTATTCTTTCGGAAGAAGTCGTTAGTCACGTTTCTTTATCTCCTTTCGTTGTCTTACCCTTTCTGATCTCTAGAGAACTTCTTTTAGTCTCTATGGTTCCCTTGTAAAGTACGTTTCTACCCGAGCTATTTCCTGTCTTTACCATACCTGGATTGTCTTCGTCTTCTATAATTCTTCTCCACCGTTCTTATGTGTCTTCTTGACATATTTTTCTAGAAGTGCTGGGCCTATTAGTACTACACACTAGTGAGTAGATCTCGGTCTGTAGGACCTTACACTTCAGTTCACCCGGAATCTTTCGTAATGATGCTTGTTTCGATCACCTCCACTACCGTAAGGTTAACTCAACAAAGTTTAGGACTTTCTACTACGACACTTTCACGACGTGAGTTATACGGTCGTTTAAACCTTTTGAGTCGTCACCGGTATCCTGGACTTTTCCAGTCGAAAGTAAGGTTAGGGTTTCTTTCCGTTACGGTTTCTTACGAGTTTGATGGCGTGTTAACGTGAGTAGAGTGCACGATCTTTCGTTACGAGTTTTAAGAGGTTCGGTCCGAAGTCGTTATGCACTTGGCACTTGAAGGACTACAAGTTCGACCAAAATCTTTTCCGTCTCCTTGGTCTCTAGTTTAAAGGTTGTAGGAGACCTAGTATCTTTTTCGTTCTCTCAAGGTCTTTTTGTAGATAAAGACGAAATACCTGATACGGTTTCGGAAACTGACACACCTAGTGTTATTTGACACCTTTTAAGACTTTCTCTACCCTTATGGTTTAGTGGATTGGACGGAGAACTCTTTGGACATACGTTCAGTCCTTCGTTGTCAATCTTGACCTGTGCCTTCTTGTCTGACCAAGGTTTATCCTTTTCCTCCTACAGTTTCGACATAAAACAGGGGGACGAATGAATTTAATATACGTCTCATGTAGTACTCTTTTCGACCTGACCTTCTTTGTGTTCGGCCCTAGGTCTAACGACCCTCTTTATAGTCATTGGAGTCTATACTTCTACTGTGGTGGGAATACCGTCTTTCACTTCTCCTTGATTTTTTGGAGAACTACTTTCACTTTCACCTCTCACTTTTTCAACCGAATTTCGAATTGCAAGTCTTTTGCTTCTAGTACCGTAGGCCAGGGTAGTGAAGTACCCTTTATCTACCCCTTTGTCACCTTTTTCACAGTCTGAAATAATAAACCCGAGGTGTTAGTGACGCCTACCACTAACATCGATTTAATTTTCTGCGAATGAGGAACCTTTTTTTCAATACTGGTTGGATCTATCGTATAAGTTTTCGTCTCCGTAATGAAACGACTGATTCCAGGCAGATCACTTTCGATACCAAAAAGGACACCAGTACATGCCTACACTCTCAATCTGACACTTCTTCCGACTCAAAGCTTTTTAACTATGCAAACTTGACACCACAACCTCTTCTGAGAACTCTCAGGGAACCTGACGTTCTAGGTTGGTCAGGTAAGACTTCCTCTAGTCGGGACCCTAAAGAAACCTTCCTTACTACGATTTCGACTTTGAGGCCATGAAACCGGTGGAGTACACTTCTCAACTGAGTAACCTTTTCTGAGACTACGACCCTCCCTAACCCCCGTCCTCCTCTACCCCTGCTGTCTCCCACTCTACCGACCTACCGTAGTGACTGAGCTACTTGAACTCAGACTCACTTGAGGCCCTCAACCACTACCTGTCCCTCCGGACCGCACGACGCAAAGTACCCCAGAGTTTCTCAGCCTGTGCTGACTCGCTGACTTGACTTGACTTAACGTACAATTTATCTTTTAAGGCAAGGGAATCAGTGTGATCGGTGCAAAATTCACGAGTCATCGATACGTATACCAATCGTCGAGGTCACAATTCTTCTCTATATGTTGTGAGGGGAATACGGTCCTTCAAGATGACCTATCGTGACCTATTTACTGAACGGGTATGTCGAAAACACACTGTCTTGGTCTCGAAGGTCAAGGACCAGGTCTCAATAGAGTGGTATAAATAAAATTTTATTATTATGGTGGAAAAATTTTTTCCGTTTTATCTAATGAATAGATTTTGTAAATAATTCAAAATATTTTCGTCACACCTTCCGTACCTAGGACTGGGGTTTTCCGAAACTTCTTTTAATGGAATCCACCCGAACGACGGATAAATTTTGTTATCGTCTTCCAAATCAATGTACAGGGAAGACCGGAGGTCGATAAATTACAGATATATAGACTGAGAACATGTCACACAACCCCCCCGAGGTTGGGAGGGTTGTCAGGTTTTTAGACATCTATTTTACTGTGAACAGGGAACTAAAATGTAGACTCCTAAGTTGGGTGAGTCTAGTATACCATGGTACCACACATAAATCACTTACTATCTACCCACACTCGACAAACTTAGACACAACAAGTTCCCAGGTGACATATACATACGTTTACACATAAGTGACTTACGTGGTTTACAAATGACTTCACATAAGTCTGGGAAACTAGAAGGGACTGTATAGTCTGTAAAGAGTCAAGTGTAGAGTCAAGAATGTCGGGTGAGGCTCGACCAGAGGATCCGAGGTAAACCGGAAAGGGTGAAGGCAGTTAAAAGATAGCAAGTTTTAGGTAAAGAGAGTTCATGGTAAAAGTGGGAACTAGAAGATAAGTTTTGACATCATCTAAGGAGCACACATGTATTTGATTGTTTATACTATGTCAGTTGCTGAACGTAAACGTTTTATTTTTGAAAAGGTGTGTAATGGGTAAAGGTAAAAAGAGGGGTCTAAAGTTCCGGAAGTTAATTGACAACGGGAAAATAAAGTGTCCTAACGAAGAACAATTTATAAAATTTATCTGAAGAAGATTTTCAAGTTTTTGGCCCTTGAACTCTCAGTCGGAGCCGAAAAGGTCAAGGGTGAAGGGTTGGGGGTCAAGTCAGGTAGTTTTTCATTACAACCAAACCAAGACCCAGGTCTTTTTGTAGACCTTATATAGGTGAAGGGAGGTACATACTCAAACGATCCCGACGGTATTGTTTCACAGGGTCTGACATACCAAATTTGGTGTCGTTTAATGAAAGGGTGTCTAGACCTCTGATCCTCAGGTTGTAGTTCCACAGTAGTCCCAACCAAAGAAGAGTCCAAAGAGAAGAACCGAATATCTACCGACAGGAGAAGGTCTCAGAAGTGTTTCAGAAGCGAACGACACAGGATTAGAGGAGAAGAATATTCCTACGATGAGTATATCCTAATCCCGGGTAGTTACACTGGGGTAAAATGAAAAACAACAAGTCACAGTGATTCAGCACAGGGTGAGAAACGTTGACAGAGGTGACAGAGAACCTCAACAGAGTTTAAGTCCAGGTAACTCAGTCACAACGATAGATTGGTAGAGTAGGAGACAGTAGGGGAAGAGGAGGACGGAAGTCAGAAAGGGTCGTAGTTCCAGAAAAGGTCACTCAGTCGAGAAACATAGTCAACCGGTTTCATAACCAAAGTCGAAGTCGTAGTCAGGAAGGTTACTTATAAGTCCCAACTAAAGGAAATCCTACCTGACCCACCTAGAGGAACGTAGGTCAAGCCAAGTCAGCGAGTCAGCACAGACTGACAAACACTGGGGTACCTGACGTCGTACGGTCCGAAGGGATGGTGGGTAGTGGTTGAGGGTCTCGGATGAGTTTGAGTACAGGTAACTCAGCCACTACGGTAGGTTGGTACAGTAGGAGACAGCAGGGGAAGAAAAGGACGGAAGTTAGAAGGGGTCGTAGCCTCAGAAAAGGTCACTCAGTCGAGAAACGTAGTCCACCGGTTTCATAACCTCGAAGTGGAAGTCGTAGTCAGGAAGGGTACTTACAAGTCCTGACTAGAGGAAATCCTACCTGACCAACCTAGAGGAGTGTCAAATTCCCTGAGCGTTTCTCCTGGTGTGAAACTTTCGTAGTCAAAAGTCACGAGTCGGAATAAATACGATGTTGAGAGTGTACACATACACAGATGACCTTCTTGGTATCGAAACTGTTACTGTTTGGTAGTGAAAAAACCGTTTCACTACAGAGACGAAAAATTATACGACAGATCCAAACAGTATCGAAAAGAAGGTTCCTCGTTCGTAGAAAATTCAAATACCGACGTCAGTGGTAGACGTCACTAAAACCTCGGATTCTTTTATTTTAGACAGTGACGAAGGTGAAAAAGAGAAGATAAACGGTACTTCCCTACCCTGGTCTACGGTACTAGAATCAAGAAACTTACAACCCAAAGTTCAGTCGAAAAAGTGAGAAACGAAAGTGGGAGTAGTTCTCCGAGAAATCAAGGAGAAGTGAAAGACGGTAATTCTCACTATAGTAGACGTATAGACTCCGACAACTATGAAGACCATTGGAACTAAGGTCGAACACTAAGTAGATCGAGCCATAAAGTGTACTACATGAGACGTATATTCAATTTATTCGTCCCACTGTCATCTCTCGGAAAAGTATGAGAAAAGGGGTAAAATGGAATTGATGGAGAAATTTCGGGAATAGAGGTTTACGTCAGTATAAGACTCCATGACTCATACTCCTCGAAACCCCTCCTGTGTGTTAAGTCGGTCATTGTAAGATAGAAGTTGTTTTGGTTGGATCGGGTTTGACAGAAGTAAAGTGTAACCTGATACCAATTATCAAAGGGGTACAGCAGAGTTTTGGTAAATGTTCAATTATCAGTACCACTGGAAAACTAGAAAACTTTTACATGTAGTGAGGGGACAAAGTTTGGAATATCGTCAAAGGGTGACGTGATGGTAATTTAAGGTTTGAGTAAAATAACCACTCTGTACTCACTAGAAAGAGAAAGTGTCAAAGTTGAGTAGAGTGAGAACAGACAATACGAGACAGGTGTTACTGAAGACAGTTAAGGATCTGTGTGATTTGAGTACAGGGAGGGTCCCGGAGTGTATGCGACATAAAAAGGACTCTTGTAAGAACCTGATTGATAGTAACTAAATAAAGGATCTTTTTAGTATTAAATATTAATGAAATACATAAAATATCATAAAAAAACAGTGACCTAATATCACAAAACCTTCGTCACTAAAAACCCAAAGCAAATGGTGACACAAGGGTCCCAATCGTAACACGGACCGTACCGTGAGTCACCTGTAATCTACTTACTAGATGAAGAGATTCACATAGATGACGAGATAAGTCAAGTCAAGTCACGTCCACGAGTCAGCATAGGTTGAGAAACGTTGGGGTACCTGACGTCGTGCGGTCCGAAGGGACAGGTAGTGGTTGAGGTCCTCGAATGAGTTTGAGTGCAGGTAGCTCAGTCATTACGGTAGGTCGGTAAAGAGTAGTTCACCGGTTTCATAACCTCGAAGTCGAAGTCGTAGTCAGGAAGGTTACTTATAAGTAGTCAGGAAGGTTACTTATAAAGGAAATCCTACCTGACCACGGAGAGGACCGTCAGGTTCACTGACAGTTCTCCGATGAGGTTGTCATGTCAAGTTTTCGTAGTTAAGAAGTCACGAGTCGAAAGAAATATCGGGTTGACGAGATAAGTTCCCTCAAGTATTAGGATGTACAAGAAAGATGGAGACATGGTATCGGACTTTGCAAAAGAGACGGATCTTTAGAAAGGGGGGTTCGATTAGGTATTGACAGGAAAGAAAATTTTACAGGGAGTTAAGGGAAGAGTTTCTCAGGAAAGTAATACTGAGTAGGAACTGAGACTAGAGAGATCTGAGGGAGTCTTGGAGTCACTTTTCAAAATATAAAATTTACATCCTTCATTCGTCAACGAAATTACCTCCTTCATTCATCAAAATTCGTTTTATTCGTAAAATAAAATGTTGCACAATTCTCCTATTTTCCATTATGGACTATTTTTTTAAACCAACTTACTTTCAATTATATATAACAGTATCCACCAAAGATAAAATGATGAAAGTATGTATAAAGATCATTGTTTTTTCTATTCTTTTTATTAAATGTCTAAGATAAACAATTTCGGGTCATTGAATCAAGAAAGAAAGATTTTTTTCATTTTTTATTTGTCTTTACTATTCAAAGGAATAGTAACTATTCTAGTTCTGGTGGAACCAGAAGGGACCACCGAGTCTACCGTTCCTTAGACGGACGTCACGTCCTCTGGACCCAAGTCAGGGACCTAACCCTTCTACGGGACCAACCCGTATCGTTGGGTGAGGTCATAAGAACGGACCTTTTAGGGTACCTGTCTCCTCGGACCACCAATGTTGTGTGCCCCAGTGTTTCTCAGTCTGTACTGACTCGCTGATTTGTGTGTTCAAAGTTGGAATGACTTTAGGTCAAGTCGGACGGATAGGTGACATTGTGCACACGGTTCAGAGGACTGAACTTCTGAATGTAATCTCCTATAGCCCATATGGTCGATGATTTCAAACGGTCAACCTGTGACGATTTACACCGAAATTTACGTGGAAAAATCACGATTAATTACGTCGAAAATGACATTTTCTGTGTATGAAGAGACAGAAATTAAGAAAGTAGATAACAGAAAAAAAATTTGATCTCTTCATCTCTCGTCTACGGGTTGACACCTCGACGGGTGGTCTTACTTATATATAATAGTTCCCTTATATGTTTTGAGTTACAAGGTAGAGTATTTTTTCAGTCTTGTTAATTTTATTATTAATGGTAAAGTATGTCTAACTTTTATTATTTTTAATACTCACACAGTAAAGAGGTCGTTTTGAAATTCAAAGAACTCTCATTGACCCATAAAGAGAGTAACGAGGAGTGTTTACAATACCCAAGATCTTACATTTGAGGGGTCATATCTGTAAAAACAGAAAAAACGAATAGTGACATAGACATCATGGATCTTCCCGGGTGGGTCGTGTATCATTAATTAGTTATTTATAAAAACCTTCTTACTTCCTATAATCAAGAATTGTTTGTAAACGACTAATTGACCTACTGACTTTTCGGAAGTCGGTCAAAAGTCTTTGAAGTCTGGATCCAAAGATTTCAACATCCCTGGTTTCAACCAACTCGTACCCGACCCCGTCCGTCTTACTTGTTAAAGGGGAGAGGCTGGTATCGAAGGACTGTGTCAAGGGTGAAGGGTCAAGAATCACGAAGTTCATGGGTTGTGAAGTATTAAGTGAGTCATCGATTCAAAACCCCCGGTACCAATTAAAAAAGGATTACTCGTGAGATAACAGTACATGAAGTACTATGGGTCTTTTCAGAGATAACAATAATTGAGTCTAGTGAGTTAAAACACAAAGTTGTTAATAATATTAGAAGATAAATTTGAAACCTGGAACTTGAAAGAAGTACGGTTAAATATTGGCTACCTGATTAGAAAGGTCTCATGGCGAAAGTATTAGGATGATGGGACGAGTTCAGAAAGTACTGAAGATATGTAGTGGATGAATTTTCTAAACTTAAAGAATCGAAACATGGGTATCGGAAGTCACTGGTCCTGGGTTAAGTGAACAGAAGGGACACAATAATGGGTCTTGAGGACCTGTCTTGAGGAGTCAGGGTCAATCAGGTCCACATGACTGCAGGAGGAGTTTAGTGGAACACAAAGTTACAGAGACATAAATAAACGAACGAGTACCCAGAATTCTCAGGGTTCAAGAGACAATAAGTCGGATCCCCGGAAAAGACTTGTAACTTTAACATTAAGACACTCGGAAGAGAGAAATTCAATGAAAGTCTTAAAGACTTCTTACGAGAGTTTAAGACCTTTTGGTAAGACAACAACGAACAGTGATACCAACAAAAAAAAGTGGGGTCTTTTTAGGAGGTGGGAGTCGACTAATGTCAACTGAGAAAGTTTCGACCGAAAGTGTCCGACAATGACAAGAGGTCCCTGTTAAAACAGGGTCCGTACAAGGGTCCGACGTATAGATTAGGGTGTGTCATGTCGATTTAGGTTTAATATCATCAAACGTTTTAGAATGTTTTCCGAATCCTTGTCGCTCTCCTTTATGACGTAATAACTATGAGGACCAGGAATGAGCGGGTGGGAGACGGGGGGTAGAGTGTGGACGTCAGTGTGAACTTCTCGGTCGAAGAGAGGTCGTTCACCTGAGTTAGTCCTTTGGCTATAACTCACAGTTGATTCACGGTCCGTCACACGGTGTGTGACCCCTACTTGGTTTATCTGTGTCAAGGACAAAAGTTCTGTCTATAATTTATTTAAAAATGTTTATTAACCCTTTTATTAAGATTCATACGGTTTACGACGGTTTCTTTATGGACCTCATGTTAAAATTCAGGAGATGTAAGAGATCACCGGGTCCCCCTCCCCTCGCACCTTTGGTCAAGGGTAGAGAATGTCTACAGATTAGTTTAATCATTACCATATTAGACATCTTTTCGTTAAGACTGGAATTCCTTCTATCATAAAATGTAATACGTCTGTTAAATCGAGGATCAAAAAAAAATAAAGGAGGTACCTCTTACTTTTCTCGGTTTTACGTACTTGTGAATTTGATGCAAGAACCATGGTAAGATTCGGGTTATATATAATTAAATATATTAAAGGTGTTATTGGTTACTTCCTCAGGATGATAAAAGGGGTAAAGTGTCTATTCCGTTGATTCCGTGTCTTTCTAACATGGATCGAGTTTCAGTGTGTCGTCCATTACCGTCTTAATTCTTAGGTCCGTTAGACTGACGGTCGGGTTTAAGAAATAATGACCCGATAATGTGGAGAGTTATGTCTCTTAAGGTATGAGAAAAGAGTTGTCGCGTAAGGATAGAAAACGGAGACCTACAGGTGGGGTCCCGACCCCAATCTCGTGGGACGGTGTAGTGCGAAGAGGTGAGCGACGGGACAAAGAGGATCAACGACTGTCGGGTGATCGAGGAGGTATCTTCGGTCTCCTCTGGGAAGGATCCAGAAGTGTCCTCAGTGAAGATAGAGACTTAAGTACATGTTAGTGACACGTGTCTGTGTGCGAATGTCTAATACAAGAGATGATCCAAATGTCGTTCATATACAAAGGGGTTTCATTTGTCGTGTCACGGAACATTTAACCATGAGTCTTAATAATTCTCTCCCAGGGACCCAACATCCCCAGACAGACTATCCGTCGTTTCAGTCACCGTTTACCTGTAAAATCAAGAACTAAAATACAAAAATACTAGTTTTTTTTTTTTTCAGATACCTCTTCGGTTACCGTGGGCTGAGGTCATGAGAACAGATCTTTTAGGGTACCTGTCTCCTCGGATCACCCGACGGCAGGTACCCCAACGTATCTCAGCCTGTGTTGACTTCGCTTAATCGTCACCGTACCTATAATTCTGGTATAGACCTTTTATAAGAAAGTTATTTGTAAATTGTATGGTTTCGTAACACGATTCATAATCTTCATTTTGACTGAGAGAAAGGACTTGATATATGGATTTAACGGTCGACGGAAGGTCCATGTTGGTGTCCAAGTTTAGGTTCTGATAATAGGACTAGGGACGTTGAGTCTTTACGTATAAGGTTTGTCGAGAAGGAGTCCCAAAGTCGTAAAGAACGTCCGAGAGGTAGTAGTAGAAACCCCATATACAGGTAGTAATTTTTCTAGTTTCAATATATAAGTAACATACTTCCATTACTCCCCGAAGGGATTATCGAGTCAACCATTTCTTAGTCGGACGTTACGTCCTGTGGGACCAAGTTAAGGACCCAGCCCTTCTAGACGACCTCTTCCCTGTCCGATGGGTGAGGTAATAAGAACCCGAAGGAATCACCGAGTCGACCATTTCTTAGACGGACGTTACACCCTCTGGATCCAAGTTAGGGACTCAACTCTTCTAGGGGACCTCTTCCCTTTCCCATAGGTAAGGACATAAGACCGGACCTCTTAAGGTACCTGAAGTATATCAAGTACCCCAGTGTTTCTCAACTCGTACTGACTCACTGAAAGTGAAAGTTACTTCCCTGTCATGATTCTGTGGGACATGAAATGAGTACACGGTTGGATTATTATGTTACTCCCGTTGAGAGAAACAAATATGTCGAGAACTTCATCACCACCCCGTCGAGGCTAAAATAATGTATTATTTTCTCAAAAGTTAATACGAGTCTTGTAATGAAAAAAAATAACTCTTAAAATTCACCCTGTTTACTTTGTTTCCTTAACAATACGAAAAGTGTCAAGGTCTTTGTTTAGAAGTATGTTACTTGTTTGTATTAATTTACTTTGAATTTAAAATTTTCGATTACTAAGTGTAATTACTAAGTACCAATCTGTACAAATCAAAAGAGAGTGTTAAAGTTAGGTCTTAATTAACTGAAGATTTATTTTACGTACCTTATAACTTCTGAGTGAACTTTCAATTACATTGTTTATACTTGTTCTAAAAATCAAGAAACACTGAAAGACATTTTTAAGGTATTGACATAACCACATCCAATGTATCCTCTATTTTAAACCAAGGACACGATCATAAGATGTTTTTAAATTTCTTTTCGTAGAACCATAAACAAAAGAAGAGGAGATGTGTCCAAGAAATGTAAAATGAACTTAATTGAACGTCTCATTTACAAATAGACATTTAGTCACAATTTTATTTTTTAAACATTTCTTTTTTGTCATTCATATCTATTGGACTTTTTTATAATTCTGTGAAGGGGGTGCGGTATTGTCACCATATTTTGTACTTGTACTGCGAATTATCCTAGGTGTTATTTCATTCTTTTACAGACAAGTACTGAGAAACGACTTCCCATCGTGTGTGGTTGTCTTAGGACCTTTTCTATTTGAATAAATTATATGTCGATGTAACTTTATTATCAGTTGTGTAAATCGACAATACATAAAAGATAATTTTATAGTACTTTGTGTATATTTTAGAAACTGTTATTCAGCCTGCCGTGTCAGATGATACGGTTATTGTGTATATGTGATACGTGTGTACGTACGAAGAACTGGAATTCCTTAAATATTAGGTCTCTTTTAAGGTAGAAAATCTTTTCGCGATTATATCTTTTTTTTCAAAACGTAAAAAGAAGATAGAAACGAAAACAATCTTGTGTCAGATATGTGTGACAAACCCGACCCTGATACAAAGGAAACAAATTGGGACCTGGGATCGGGTCGTGTCATCGACTATTGTGTCATCCTTAAAATTTTTATTAATAAGTCACTAACTTATCAATGTTTGACGAAGTATACATATTATTATAAAACACGTCACGATTTTAAGTTCAGAGTCTAAGACACTATATTTTTGTAAATACAATAAGAATGAATAAACAGGATATTTAATACCAAACTGTTCAAATTCCTTGACACAAGATGGAGTAGACTCGATGTCTAAATCGAGAGTTTATTCTTCATTGATAATAATCCGTACCTATTGTCTTTTCGATCCCCCCCCCCTTCAAGTAGGGTAAGAGGTTTATTTCGTATCGAGTAGTTGAAAATTCTCTTTTGATAATTCAAATACAATTGATACAAGACACGTATGTACATACTTCATTTTTTCATTTTCACAATTCAGTAAGTCAGTGCAGGTCGAGAAACCTTCTGGGGCACCTGACATCGGGCGGTTCGAGGAGACGGGTACCTTAAGAGGACCGTTCTTATGACCTCATCCATCGGTAAGGGAAGAGATCCTCTAGAAGGGTTAGGTCCCTGACTTGCACCCAGAGGACGTAACGTCCGAATAAGAAATGACGGAATCGGTGGTTCCTTCACATATGTGTATATACAAGAGAATTGGTACAGAGAGGATCAACGATTGAGGTCAATGTTGTTAAGATTTTATTGTTCATTAATTTAACTAACCGACGTTTAAAGGGGGAGTTGTGAATGTATACGACATTGAAATTTTTATCTTCTCCATTAAACATAAAAGAACCAAACTCCTAAGAAGGCTTGTGATTTTATCCCCCCTTTTCCCTTGTAAAATTTTAAGTCGTTTGTGATCGTATTATATAAATTCTATGACTAGGGAAAATCATGAACCCACAGGAGTAAGTGTATATTGTACCTTTATATTTTATAGATTAATTCATCAAACTTTTCCTACCGTGGACACCAAAGTCATTCCAACTGACTTGACTTTAACGTATTTTACCTTAAAAAGTCAACCTCCCAAACTCCAATCAAACTCTGAGTCTACTATTTTCGTGAGAGTCCGGTCTCTGTTAATGACTGTTTGTTCTTGTCCAATTTCAATCTGAATTCCCATTTGTCGACTTTCCCCATCTATTTTCGTATGATTTCTGAATTTGTCGGACTTGTATTTACGGTCAAGACAGTGGTTAAACAATAAGATGAAAATCGTTCTAATTGGAAAGAGTTGTAGTCAAAAGAGTATACACTTGAGTACTATACCAAGGAAAATCCTAATATACTCTTAATCCTAATATACTCTATAATTCTTATTATAGATACTTTTGATAAACAATTTAGTACATAACGATTTAATTTTAGTGAAAGAGAGGATCGAGAGAAAGGGAATAAGAGGGGTGTTTTCTATTAGAAATCATTGTATATCATGTCTTCGTTTGACTTCTGACCCCTTTATCTACTGAATTAAATATATATTTATTTATGTACAATTTAAATATTACGAAATGTTAGACGTTTTTTTGAAAAATATGAAATGAAGTGTATTTCTAGTGTGTTGAGTCACTCCATCCGTAGTAAAACGGTTAAAATATCTGTTATCTTGATCTCTTCAGTTCACTATATAAATTCTGTAAGGTTGATTTTCACTGTAAAGACCTTTATCTTACATCCACTATGTCTCGGGTCAAAAGAAAGAGATGTAAAGTGGACAAATAGGATATGAATACAATATATTTAAGTATACGTAGTTTCCATAACAAGTACACAATACACATATCAAATTTAAATTTCCTTCCCTTGGGAGAAGTGAAACAGTCCACTCTAATGACGAAAGGGAAGTGATACATACATTTTTTTACCCCCTTTTCTCTCTGCTCGTCCTTCTTCCCCCTGAGACCCCCTCCCATACGTACATGTAAACACAAACTCGAACCCATGGACAACCTCCACCGGGGTCTGATAAAGTCCCAAATCCCAAGTTCTAATAATCCATCAAAAGTAGAGTTTTTGTAAAGTGATTTTAAATTTGGGTCCTTAGTACGTTAATATAACTAAAGATAGATAAAGACATTGTACTTAACTCCAGTAGAAGAAAGAAAAGATTACGGATTCTATGTGACGAACTTTCAACCTCTGATATAAATTTTGAAGAACGAATAGTATCCCTTCGGATATTGGTGATGTATATTTTGTAAATATATATGGATATACTGGTGGGTCTAATTTTATGTCTTGGATAGATATCAATATAGATTAAAATTTAGAACTAGACCTCCACCAATATACCCGTATTTGTATATATTTTTAAGTGACTCGAATACACATGATACTAAACAACTCTAATGACATACGTTTAATGAGGAATCAAATCTTTTCAGATTTTTTTTTGGGAACATTTACAAACACGGATAGTCTACTTGAACCTCCTTTTAAATCATAAACTATGATGTACATTATTAGTGAATGGTGGATGTTTGTGCATGGTGTCTACAGAGTGAAAATTTTTCTTTGATGTATCCATGTGATAATCTTCAACCATGGATTATCTATAATTATAATAAGGTGAAATGATGGAGACTAGGATATAATGACAATGAAATTTTATAGAGATTCTGTTAAACGGACTAAAAAATGTCTAGTTCGTTTCATGTCATAATAGACAGGATATAGAGTATTCTTTTTTTTCTTTTCCTTTGTATTTCACTATAAGTAAACACGGCTATGTTAACGTAACATAGTCTAAAAATCGTGAGTGATTCAGTGAGAAGTTTTTGACCAAGGTTTATCCCTTTCCTCGTGTAGTTCCGACATATAACAGTGGGACGAATAAATTGAATATACGTCTCATGTAGTACTCTTTGTGACCCGACCTACTTAGTGTTCGACACTTGTTCTGGCGGTCCCCTTTATAGTTATTGGAGTCTATACGTCTACTGTGGTGGGAATACCGTCTTTCACTTCTTCTTGATTTCTCGGAGAACTACTTTCACTTTCTCCTCTCATTTTTTCGACCGAAATCGAGTTACCACACTAGTGAGTGAATCTCGGTCTGTAGGACCTTACACTTCAGTTCACCCGGAATCTTTCGTAGTGATACTTGTTTCGATCACCTCCACTACCTTAAGGTCAACTCGAGAAAGTTTAGGACCTCCTACTACGACATTTTCACAACGTGAGTTATACGGTCGTTTAAACCTTTTGAGTCGTCACCGGTGTCCTGGACTTTTCCAGTCAAAAGTAAGATTAGGGTTTCTTTGCGTTACGGTTTCTTACGAGTTTGATGGTGTGTTGACATGAGTAGAGTGTGTGATTATTTCATTACGAGTTTTAAGAGGTTCGGTCCGAAGTCGTTATACACTTGACACCTGAAGGTCTACAAGTTCGACCAAAATCTTTTCCGTCTCCTTGGTCTCTAGTTTAACGGTTGAAGGTGACCTAGTACCTTTTTCGTTCTCTCAAGGTCTTTTTGTGGATAAAGACGAAATAACTGATACGGTTTCGGAAACTGACACACCTAGTGTTATTTGACACCTTTTAAGACTCTCTCTACCCTTATGGTCTGGTGGACTGGACGGAGGACTCTTTGGATATACGTCCAGTCCTTCGTTGTCAATCTTGACCTGTACCTTGTTGACCAAGGTTTATCCTTTTCTTCATTCAGTTCCGACATATAACAGTGGGACGAATAAATTGAATATACGTCTCATGTAGAACTCTTTACGACCTGACCTTCTTCGTGTTGGACCTTAGTTCTAACGGCCCTCTTTATAGTCATTGGAGTCTATACGTCTACTGTAGTAGGCAACCGTCTTTCACTTCTCCTTGATTATTCGGAGAACTACTTTCACTTTCTTCTCTCACTTTGTCAACCGAATTTCGAGTTGTAAGTTCTTTCGAGACCATGTATATGTGTTACCTCATAATGAGTCGGCAATTTTTCTTAAGTAAACTTAGTCAAGACTACTCTACCTACTTTGACCTCGGCTAATATGTCTCACTTCATTCGGTCTTTCTTTTTGTGGTTATGTCATATGATTGTGTATATATACCTTAAATCCTTCTACCGTTACTGCTGGGACATACGTTCTGTCCTTTTTTCTGTGTCTACACATATTGCCTGAAAACCTGAGTCTCCCTCTCCCTCTCCCACCCTACTAAACCCTCTTACCGTAAGATTGTACATATGATAGTACATTCTTAACTTAGCGGTCAGATACAGACTGCGTCCTATGTCGTACGAACCCCGACCACGTACCCCTACTGGGTCTCTCTACAATACCCCTCCCTCCACCCTCCCCCCAAGTACAAACCCTTGCGTACATTCTTAATTTCTAAAATTTTAAATTTTTTAATTTTTTTTTTTTTCGAGTTGTAAGTCTTTTGCTTCTAGTACCGTAGACCAGGGTAGTAAAGTACCCTTTATCTACCCCTTTGTCACCTTTGTCATAGTCTGAAACAAAAACCCCCGAGGTTTTAGTGACGTCTAACGTCGGTACTTTAATTTTCTACGAATGAGGAACCTTCCTTTCAATACTGGTTGGATCTATTGTATAATCGTCTCTGTAATAAAACGGTTGTTTCCAGGCAGATCAGTTCCGATTCCAAAAAGGACACCAGTACATACTGACACTCTCAACCTGACACTTTTTTCGACTCACAACTTCTTAACTACGAAAACTTGACACCACAACCTCTTCTAAGAACTCTCAGGTAACCTGACGTTCCTCTAAGTTGGTCAGGAAGGATTTCCTCTAGTCAGGACACACAAGTAACCTTCCTGTCTACGATTTCGACTTTGAGGTTATCAAACCGGTGAATTACGCTTCTCAACTGAGTGAGCTTTTCTGAGACTACGACCCTCCCTAACCCTCGTCCTCCTCTTCCCCTGTTATCTTCTACTCTACCGACCTACCGTAGTGACTGACCTACCTGTACCCAAACCCATGTGAGGTCCTCAACCACTTACTGTCCCTTCGGACCGCACGACGTCAGGTACCCTAGTGTTTCTCAGCCTGTGCTGATCCGTTGACCTGACTTGACTTCAGTGAGAAGTCCATGGTATCAAAAATTCCTACAACCTTGTATGCAAGGTGTATCTTTAAATACACCTTTATTAGTATAAAATTTTTTATACTAATCCCTTAAGGGAGTACTAGGTCACCAATTTTGAACCACGAAAGAGACGACTCCGAGGAACAAACTAGGAACCGACCCCTTGCTTCGAGGACATTGGGAGTGTCGTGTCGGTTTTTTTTTTTTTGTGTGTGTGTTTTTGCTACAATTGTCATACTAATATAATTAATAAATCTTTATTTTATTATACTACTAACTAAAGAATAGTTATAGTAAACACGATTAAAGATTCCTAAACAGGGTATAACTAAGATTTACAGTACCACATGTCTTGTAAGATCGATCGAGACGAGTAAAATTCTTTGTTATTAGGATAACGAATTATTCGTAGTCTTCCGGTATTAGATTCGGATTTGGTCAAGTTTAGTATTTAGATCCCCTCTATACATCAAACCCCTTGGAGAGGTTTCATAGACTGTTCTCACACAAATTACAGATTTTGTCCTTTCTGTCTCCGTGACAATCATCATATCTTAATAAAGATTCTGTAAAAACTTTACATTACTTTGCTAACAAATGAGACTATTTTACTAAAATTTCATAACGGATACACTAAATTTCTTGGGTATTAGGAACTTTTATTCCGTAAAGGGTTTTGTAAATTTTCTACAGATAATATCCTCAATATAATTATTAATACCTACTCCGTTTTTTATGGAATTCTTACAAAAATAGGAAAACAAACTCGATCTCTGGAGATTTTTTTAGTCCGAGACATTACACGGGAGTTATAGATGACTATGTTTACATTCCCTAGTTGAAGAAACTATCTTAATTTATCATTGTTACAAATGGACGTTCACGTCCAATCTATGACATTCCATCGGTGACGTACATATTAATCTTTCTCTCGTCTATAAAAAGATTTCGTCTATTTTTGTGGGTTTAAAGTTCATTTCCTTGTCTTTTTTTATAAGAACCTATTCAATCGAACATGTTTACTGTGTTGATCTATACACCGAGTCGTAAGACTCTTTAATGACTGCTATAAAGTTCAGGGTGGACACGAAAGAGATGAAGATATAGGGAACTATTGCCGATACAACTTGGTGGATATAGAAATAGAATTAGTTCTACAAATAAGATTAGTATTAAAAGATGACTTCAACATAACTCTTCTGTTAAAATATAGAAAAGGAGTAAGTGGTTTCTTTGAGTATTCGTACGAATTTGAACCTAGTAACTCTCTTTATAAATTATCAAGAGTTTCTTTTCATTACGAGATTGACCGATCAGAAGAGTAAGAGGGATCTTACTGTCTGAACCCCACGTAGCGGGGACTTAACCCTTGTCTGACGGGAGGACAAACGACCGGGAACACCTGAGGTAAGGTAGTTCTTTAAGATCTTATGAACATGGGTGTGACTGTTACAGAAGAAAACTTGAAGACTCCAAAAATAATGTCATATTTCTTGATATTTGTAAACGGATATGTATTGACTTGTAACCTAATATATTTTTCATAAATGAATATTTTATAAAATTCGTTAATGAAATAATAATAAAGGATACAATTGAACATTAAAGGAACTCCAGTCTCTGGTGGACTACTGCGGAGAACGTGAGGACTCACGGAGGACTACTGAGGAGTCCCGGACGGTCCCAAGGTACGGATTATAATTGTGAACGACCACCGGATTAGTTCACTCAGGTACCTATCCAAGGATAAGAAACATATGCTACATTACTTAAAACGGATGAGTAAAATACTCACCGGTAATGAGACTTAGTATGTAAAGAATCGTGGGAGTTTTGTCTCTTCTCTTAGTGTTCTTAAGTTCCTTCTCTGACACCCTTTTTTGACATCAAAGACACTACAAATCCAAGACTTCAACAAAGTTCATAGAGATTGTCTTGGAGAAGGAGGTGTCGTGTACCGTCACTCCTTAAGGTGTCCAAGGACACCGACCACTCCCTGTCGTGTGACACCACCGGCACCACACACACACAAACCCCATACGACTCCTCATAGATCGCCCTCACGATCTTCAGCATTCAAAAGTACCCGACGTTTACTATTCTTATACAAACTACATCCATACACGTACGACGAAGACTTTGACAAAGACATTAAAGAGAAGATTATTAGTAATACTTAAGTGTGTTATTGACAAAGTATTTTTAGTCTTTGTCTAATATCTTTATAAAAAAATTTTGACATAGTCTTTATTTGAGTCATCTCATTGACTTGGTACGTCAAACAACATGTCGATATACTGTGCACATTACCAATACTCTTAGTTCTACAACTCCTATTCATTTTATTATTCTCAGACTACCTTTCGATCAAGATGACAAACGGATACTTTCATTTTTAAACATTGGTTTGAGACCCTTGGAAACGAAAAATGAAAAAGGATAGGACATACGGATATTTGTACTAGGTTGTAGAAGTAGTAACTTTTTGGGTTGGTATCTTACAAGTGAGTTCAATTTTTTATATAGTTTCAAGAATAGGAGTGCACTAGAAGTTTTTCTTTTTTTTTCGGGATCACGTTATGGTTTTTGTTTGGATCCTAATTAAAACTTTTCTATTTGTGGAACCACTTTTAAGAAGGGGGAGGAATCTTGCTTCCATTAAAAAAAATGATAATAAATAATCATAATCAGTTGGTTTAAGTTTGTAGGACTCCCTAGAGTACAGAGGGACTCTAAATTTTCCTCCGGACCCCCCTTTTCCCTCTGGACCTTCTGTCGTCAACGGTCATTCCCTATCTCACTCACTGTCCGGACCGACTCCTTTCCAGTTCCCCGTCTTCTCTCTTGACTCCTGGTTTTGTCCCAGTCCCTCTACTTTACAAGATCAAACCTTCACTTCTTCCTCCGAGACTCCTCTCTCGGTCTCATCACGATAAAAATAAGTGAAACCAATAATTATCTAGGTGTTTACCTCCGACCCATTAGAATGGTCTCAATTTATTAAAGGAGACGATTGGTCTCTAAATGTATAACATTATCTCGTTGTAATGGAGTGATCTAGGAATATCTATTCAAAACAACAAAGGTCTATACCTAATTAATGTAGAAGTATAACTGTTTCCCGAGGTGGTTCCGTTTCTACAAACTTTTCTGTTTTGTCCTTGAGAAGAGATAGACCAACCGACTTATGAAGTATAAAAAGACTCAGAAGGTGATCGTTTTGGATATATTCTACTATTTTAAGTAGAATTACATTGTATTAAGCTCCAAGATTAAAAATACGAAAGCTTTCAAAGTTAAATATACAAATTTTCACTAAAATCTGGATAAAATTCTTGGTTAGGACTCCGGTACCTCTTCCTCTAGACATTCTGGACGCGAATAAAAGGGAGGTAATCCATTACTGTGAGTCACTTTCCTTATTTAGATTTGGGTTCGGAAGAGAAGACAACGAGAGAAACAAGATCAAATTAGAAACCATTAAAACACGATGACATTAAAATCAGAAGTAAACCTTTGTTACCCTCATATTTATTTACCTCTTTGAAAAGGTAGTATCAGAAACGAAGGTGGTTCTTTGATTTGTTTTTACAAGTAAAAGATTCGGGAGAGTATCACAAACCTAATGATGAAAGAAATACGGACGTCAATGTGGTAAAACTTGATAAGACCATCGACCTCAGAGTATTAGTGGAGAGAAAAAAAGGACAAGAGGAGATTATTATAGTGGAATGTGTAGTGGTTGGATGTACCTGAGAACGAGAGAACACGGGAACGATGGAGAAAGTCTTTTGTCAAACCGATCGAGACTACACCTTCTAAAAGAATGTTGTAACACGTAATATCTGTTAACGAATTAAACAACTGACACCACCTGTATTTGTCCACTACTTACATATGATGTTTTGTATAAGGAAAAATGACTTAACGAATATGTGGTGAATGAACTTTTTTCTTACATTTCCTTCGATTGTTATTTTATATCTATGTGATTCTATTTTTATATTCTTTGTTTTCTTACATTGGTTCTGTATTTAACCCTTCTCTTTTATTTATGTGTCTTCTTGAGATCTACCTCTTTTCGATATTTTTAACACACATTGTGAATTATGACGGTATGTCCATTTCCTCCCTGTGTACTCAGTATTGTTAGTGTCAGATCTTCATTCTTCGTGTAAAAATAATCCTTTTAACTAATTTGAATTGGTAAAATAAATGGAATTAGAGTTTACTTTTAGTGAGGTTCCAGTAATGTATTTCTCCGTAAATTTTCATTATTTGAAATACCATGACAGACATATATTAAATGAATATTACTGAACTACTTTCGGTTTCATATATGTCATTTTCTATCCACTCCCGAAGGGGCGACCGAGTCACCACTTCTTAGGCGGACGGTTACGTCCTCTGTACTCAAACTAGGGACCAGACCCTTCCAGGGTGTACGACGTGGTGTTGATGACTCAGACACAAGATCTCGGGTCCTCGGTGTTGGTGACTCAGATGGACGACGTTGATGACTCCGGGTGTGTGGGATCTTGGGCGTAAGGTGGTGTTCTCTTTCGGATGTATGACGTTGGTTTCTCATCGGGGACGAACGACGTTCATCTCTTTTCGGGTGGATCGTTGTTTCTACGTCGTGTCGATATTTATTTTTTTGTTTATTTTATTATTTTTTTCTCTCCTTCACCAGATGTCAAATAATAAGACACACGGTGTACATTGTAATCGTGTAGAGGGGAGGTCGAGAAGGAGGGAGAGCTATTCCTTTACTATACTATGACTTTGGGTCCAAACGTCGACGAATTTCGAGACCGGGAATTTCTTGTCAAGTGTGTAAAGATTGTGTTCCTGAGAGTATATGACTTGACTAATCCGACACGTTAATTTTCTGACATTATCATTTTAAAACATCACTTACAATTTTGTTATTACGAAATACAGACTAGAGGGACAAACAAGTGTATGTCTAGACAAGTCAACACAGCGGGAGGTTCTTATCTATACGTTATCAATTGCTCAGGTTGAAAACTCGGTCAGTCCTTCCTATGATACTAGTCAAGAATGGACTCTCGACCGGATGTCTTAGACACAACGATGTGTCACCCTCCCTGGAAAGGTCAAGTCCGATTTCGATCTTCGATAAATATATACATAAAAAATCGGTCTTTCGTTGTTTCAATTTATTTCGGAAGAGGCAACGGTGTCTTACCGTTTCTTGTGTTCTCGTTTTGTATCTCCGTTCGTTGTTTTTTGTACCTCGGGTTGTGAAGGACTTATCTTCACGATAAGTGACGTTCTTTACTTTGTCCGTCGTTGACTACCAAAACGTCTCATAAGACAACTTTTGGTTTAGGAAAATTTTTCAGGTAACGACTCCGAGAGAGATATCTCCACTCTCGTATCCTCACTCTCAAGAAAATCCATGACAAGATCACTTCTAGTTATCTATCTGACCACCCTACGGGAGACCAGAGGAAGTCTATTCTAAAGACACAGGTCTTACCATATGCTTACCGAAGGGATCAAGTAAAAATAGACTAAATATTATGTAATCTGAACATGTAGAGAGAATTACATTTTATTATTATTATCATTAATCATCATCATCAATTATAATAACTTTCTAATGATTCGCGACCCGCGACATGTTTCGTAAAATTTACGTAATAGATTGTTTTAAGAATGTAATAAGACTAAAGTATATTCTTTGACTTCGAATCTCTCCAATTCATACTGGTACTAATTCACCGTATCGGACTTAACCTTGGATGTAGATAAACTGTCGGGATTTAAAAATGGTGAAACATTTATTATTATTAAGTAAAGTTGTCCTAAAGTATTTTACGAAAGAGTTGAGTGAAATAGTCGTTAAAATCCTTCTCTCATCTTACCCGTAAAATTAAAGGTATCACATATCTATTCTAGAACTCCGAGTTCTATGACTTACTGAACGGATTCCAATAATAAAAGAACATTTATTATTTAGTCCTTAATCCACTTATTAGGTACAGAAGACTACAGTTCAAATCATGTTGAGAGTAATTTTGTTTTTAATTGAACCAATTAGTTTATCGAAAAACTAGAGTCGTTACTCTAACTGTCTAATAAAGTGAGGTCCCTACAAAAATTTATGAGTAAAGTGTACAATTCCCTTTTAAACTTTCTTTTTATCAGAAGTTGAATTATCCGGTCACAAAGAACTCGAGTCCCAAATGACTGTAATACCCGGTCTATTGAAACAAAACCCCTGACAGGACACGTAACATACCACAAATTGTAATAGGGACCAGAGATGGGTAATCTACAGTCATTTTGGGGTGACTCTTGATTACTTTATATGTTTATTTGTTCAACTATTCTTTTCACGGTAAGTTCTTCTGTGGATGTACGTTACTAATAATGACCAGTAATAAGTAACTATTCTCCATAAAATACCCAAAATCCGTCCGTCTTCAAAAACTGTAATTCGTAAAGGACTTTACTTTAAGATAACACTTTTAAAATTTAAGACATGAATGAAAAGCATTGAGTAGTCTTTATTCCTTCCCTAGTGTTTTTCTTAGATCTGTAAATTGTTATATCGGTAACAGAGCATGTTATCGAAGTAGTATATTGGCTAATTTTTTACTGTAACTTTCGACACACGTTCCTTGCAAATATCGAAGTTGAAAAAAGTGAAGTCAAGGACTTATTTCTCTATATTTTTAATTAAATCATAAGAGTTAATGAAGGTTTTGTTTATAGTGATAAGTCTCTAAGATTCTTAATTGTTTTTACTGTATACAAAACTATATAAATTTTCTGTGTAATCAAATCCCTAAAATAATTTAAGAATAAATTTAAAGTGGTAAAGTCCGGATCTGCTTCCTATACATTTAATCTTTTATAGTTATGAACTTTTACTTTATGTAAATAACCCATCGTCCTCCAAGAATCTAGTGAAAATTACTTATTATAGTCTTGATGGACATTTTTGTATCTTTAACGAAGTATACTAAAATCTAAACATAATACAAATTACAAAATATTAAGTATTATGTTTTTAAAATTAGTTACATTGTTCGTACAAAGATTTCAGTAACTCCCACAAAACTTTTATAAAGAGAGGTAATTTTTAAAGGAGGAGACTAGAGTGACTGTAACAAATAATGTTTTTCAAAAGAGGTTCGGTTCCATTTAAAACTTGGTCCAGGATGAGTTCAATGATGTTCATACCTTAATCTCTTTAAACTTTAGATAACAAGATTAGACCATGAGATAAAAAGAGAAAGTCGAAATCAAGGAGGGGGAAGGTTTGTATGTGAGGGAGGGACTGTAAAGATCTTACACAGAAAGTCCTTATATAAAAGGTAATCATCTCCAAGATCATTCACTGTCTTTCTATATTTCTAATTCCACTTAAAAAAATAATGACGGAGTCACTTAGTGAGTCAGTCAAAGAGAGAAAATACGTGGATGTATACTTGTGCGTGAGTGAGTCTGTATTTCCCTACCCCGAGAGGAACAAGTTTCAAGATCCTTCTGACGTCTGAATCTGCACCATACAGGAGAGGGGTTATAGAAACGACCTAGAGACTAGACTCTTCGTCAAACTCGAACTCTTCTCATTATAACCACTAATAAACGTTAAGGAGAGAGAACAGGTGGGTCTCAGGACCGATCCTTGATAACGAGAGCAAGACTAGGACTCGACCCGATGACACCTCTGTTCTTCTGACAGACCTCGGTTCTTGAACACACACTCAGTGAGTCGACACAGACTGAGAAACACTGGGGTACCTGTGTTCCGAAGGGACCACCGAGTCTACCATTTTTTTTTGACACAAACGGAGTCAATAAAGTTTTCGAAACGACGATTCTTTTCGAAGAAAACAAAGTCCCCGTTTTAAGAGACCCCCTAATTTCACTTTTCTTCTAGGACCTTTCACTATTTCATCCAGACTCGTTATAACCTTTTGGTTTCTTGTCGTCATATTTTGGTCTGTTAGAAACTTGTACTCAGCCACCGGTGTCCTACTCCCTGACTGTGACCCGTTGAACGGTGAAATTATTTGGATGGGACCCAGACTACACCCCTCACCGTCCTCCCATCCCTACCACTCTCTTGCATTAATTTAAGTTTGGTGAATCAGACTCTGTGTCTTTGTCGTAAACGATACCTGACTTAACACAGGTAGGTTTTGAGTATTACAATTTTGGGACAGGGGGTTTCACTACCATGAAACTCTACCTCGGAAACCTCTTTCATTACTCCAGTGTCACCTAATCCTCCTGGAGTTGTATACTTCAAACTTCCCTGTGTTAAGTCAGGTATCCGAAGACGGGACCAGGGGGAGGGTTTAAATAAAGTAGGACTGTTGGAGTTTTCAGAGTTAAGTAAGACCGTAGTTGGTTTTTCAAATTTCAGGTTTCACGGTAGATTTAGCCTATACCCATTCTGAGCTCCATATTAAACAGGACTCCGTTTTAAGGAGAGGTCGATACTTGGACACTTTACTCTGTAATGTCCGAAGGTCTTATGTTACCACCCTGTCCGTATCCTGTCTGTAAACATCAGGTTTTCCCTCTTTATCCCTTCTTTCTCCACTACCAGAGTTCGGTCAGATTTTGAAATGTTCCGTTTAAAGTAATCTGAACTTCGGAGTTCTCATTAGGAGAGAGCAGGTTACGAGACGGACGGTCTGGATGACGTACCCCCCACCGGGGCACAAAGAAGGAGACTCCCCTCACTCAGTGACTTTGACTCCCCACCGGGACTGCTAGAGACTTAACGGAAGAGTCAGGAAGAAGACAAACCAACGTCGGTACCCGGCGGGGTTTATTCTAAAGTGGGTTCGTGGGAGTACAATCACCTGAGAATGGACTGGGAGAAGGGAACCCACCTTAACTGGTGAGGGGAGGAAAACGAGGGTAACGATACCCTATGTGATCGCTATATAATGACGTGTATAAAAGTTTGTATAGTCACTCAAGGAACTCATGTCCAAAAGAGAATAAGACTAAAGAGAATAAGGAGTAAGGGACGTAGAGAGTCTCGGGTACCTACCACGTGTTATTTATGAAAGGTTTACTTACATTTCTCTCTTTTTAACGAGAATATGCGATTCGGTCCTATAGATATCACCTGGGAACCCCCCTTCTATATACCGTCCGGACCGTGTCTGTTAATAAAACTGGAACTACAATAGTTTGCACTCAGTGATAAGTATTAAACATGAAATTATTACTTTTAAGGAGTTCACTTTAAAACAATATTATCTTTTTAGCATTATACTCCTCTACTTTTATTTAAAACAAATGGATTACATTCGGTGAGAGGTCTTCTAAGACTTTCATTGAAGTTTAACCCTTACTGTAAACCTAGAAACTTTTTCCGGATTTTATGTTTAAACTCCCCTTGTTTCAATCAATGTAATAATAGGTGTTATTATTCTTAACTGAAATTTTATTGATATCATCTTAGAATAAATTTAACCCCTTCCCTTTAGAAATTAACCATTTTACAGACTCATTAATTACACAGTATTTCTTTACTTCAAAAGAATGGAAGTGAAATCTTGTCATAATTGTTATTACAGGTTCATCGATGGAAACCTTGAATTATATTATTTATCTTTCAATACTAAATATCACTTTTCATCCTTCAATTTATTACAAACCTTTAAAACAAAAGAAAATTGGAGCAAGAGAGTTAATTGAATCGTTAGTAATGAGGGTGAGGGGGATGGAGAGTTTAGATTTTTCATTTCACTTTCACTTTCAACCAATCAGTACAGGTTGAGAAACACTGGGTATCCGACATCGGACGGTCCGAGGAGACATCGGACGGTCCGAACAGACAGGTACCTTAAGAGGGCTGTTCTTATAACCTCGAGCAGACAGGTACCTTAAGAGGGCTGTTCTTATGACCTCACCCATCGGTAACCGAAGGGACCACCGAGTCTGTTATTTTTTAGACGGACGTTACGTCCTGTGATCCCAAACTAGGACCACAGTCCTCTTTCCTTACCGATGGATGAGGTTATAAGAACGGACCTCTTAAGGTACCTGTCTCCTCGGACCGTTCTCGATGTGTCAAGTGCACCAGTGTTTCTCAATCTGAACTGACTCTTTGATTGATTTAGATTTAGATTTACATTAACAGTTAAATTAAGATAGGTTCCCCGTGTGTCTTTTCACTGTCTAAAACGAAAAATTTTTACTTTTGAAAACATATCGTTTTCTTCCTTGTCATCGGTACTCAAAATAAAAATCCGTGATCGTCGACTGAGACCCGTTTTTCTAGACTTCTCTTTCAATAATTTTCATAGAGTCCGTCAGGTGTATTAAAAGTCCTCTATATCTCTTAGTCCGATTCCGTGACCCTTATTATGTCTTAGTATACATCTCGTCGGGACTACTCCTTTGTCAGAGGGAACGATATCGGAACGATTCGTGATTTTTTACGATAGTACTAGGGAAGGAGTGGTTCCGGTGACGACACGGTCCTCACGGGACGGACTTTCGATCTACGAAACCGGTGGTTGGGAATCCCAAGACACATGTCTTAGAAAGGAATTCAACGAGTGAAAAAAAAATCATTTAAATAAATAAAATTAACCTCCGATTAATGAAATGTTATAATATCACGAAAACGGTATATAACTGTACTTAGGCGGTACCCACATGTACACAAAGGGTAGGACTTGGGGTGAGGGTAGAGGGAGTCAACGAGTGAAAGCTTTTTGACCAAAACATGACTACTCAGACTAATCATTGTGATCTAGGATCTAAACGTGAGACTCACGTTTTTCTCCGTTCATAATGTTTTACTTCATTTGGCAGTTGTTTTACTTTTCCGTTGGGTGACTTTCCCTCTTCTATAAACGTTCAGTATGTGGACTAATCCCCAATTAGGTTTGATATATTCCTTGTGTCAAGTTTATTGATTTTGAGTATTGAGTTATTGTTTGATTTTTATACTAAATTTTTTACCCGTCTCTCAGACTTATCTGTAAAAAGGTTTATTCTGTACTTTTCTACGGGTTGTGATTAGTAGTCCCTTTACGTTTAGTTGGGTGTTACTCCATAGTGAAGTGTAGATAACCTTCACGATAGTTGTCATTCTGTTCTTTATTGATCGTAATCGTTTCTACACTTCTTTTCCATTGGGAGTGCGTGACGACCACCCCTATACTTAACTACGTCGGTAATACCTCTTGTCATACCTCCAAAGAGTTTTGTGTTCTTCATCTTAATTGTATAATGGGTCGTTGACGTGGAGACTGATAAATAAGTTTCTTATACTTTCGAGATTAAGTTTTTCGAAATACGTGGCATCATACAAGTGACCTCGTAATAAATGGTTCTCAGTTCTATACCTTTGTTGGATTTATTGAATGTACAGGTAAATACCTACTTACCTATTTCGTCGACACAAAATATATATATACTACCTTATAGTCAGTATTTTTCTAACTTTAGAACGGTAAACACTGTTGTACCTTCCTGGAACTTCCATAATGTCATTTAATCACATCATTCAGTCTGTCTCTTTCTGTTTATGAGATACCAAAGTGAATATATACCTTAGATTTTTTGTCTTATTTACTTGTTTGGTTTGGTTCGTTCACTCGAAGGGTCTGTCGAGTAATCATTTCTTAGTCGGACGTTACGCCCTCTGTATCCTCTGTCCCCAAGCTAGGGACCCAGGTCTTCTATGGGATCTCCTCCTTTACCGTTGGGTGAGTTCATAAGAACGGATCTTATAGGTACCTGTCTCCTCGGACCACCCGATGTCTGGTTTCTCCGTGTTTCTCAGACTGTGTTGACGCACTCACTCATGTTTGGTTTGGATGTCTATGTCTCTTGTGTAACCAACAACGGTGTCTCTTCCCAACGCTCCATCTACTTTACCCACTTCCTCCAGTTGTCCATGTTTAAAGGTTAATATTCTATTCAATCAATATCCCATACATTACTTATCGTGTCACTGATATTAATTGTATAGTGTATAAACTTTCAACGATTCACTTATTTAGAATTTTCAAGAGTAGTGTTCTTTTTTCTTTACATTAAAACGTACCACTGTTTTCTATTAATCGGAATGATACCATTGGTAAAACGTCATACACTTAGTAATATAATATGGACTTTGATCATAGTATACAGTCAATACGTGCTAGTCGGTGAGTCAACACAGACTGAAAAACACTGGGGTACCTGACATCGGGAGGTCCGAGGAGACAAGTGCCTGAAAGGTCCTTTCTTATGACCTCGTACAACGATAAAGGAAGAGGTCCCCTAGAAGGACTGGGTCCCTAGCTTACGTACAGAGAACTTAGAGGACGGAATCCTCCGCCTAAGAAATGGTGACTCGGTGGACCCTTCGGGTACTGTTAATGTGGATTTTTTTTTCGTTCACAAAACCTAAGACGAAACCTGAGGATTTTTTACTTCCAACTTTTAGTGAGGTTTAGTGTACATACAAGTTTTTTATAAGCCGTCAGTCTTTTATTACTACGGGTCCTACTCGTTATTTTCTTTTTGTTGTTTAACCATTCTTTATAAACGTTGTTTATACTAAATTTTCTCTCCCTCCAACTATAAGGATGACCGAATTTTTTCGGGTTGTAAATACTATTCTTTTTGACTGTTGGGCTAAATTTGTGTCGGTTTTCTATTGTTTTTCGGTACATTTTTTATGTTTATCGGTTGTTTGAATACTTTTCTAGGAGTTGAAGTTCTCGTCACTCTTTTTATTTTTATTTTCGGTCTTCTATAGTAAAAATGGGTGATATAACCGTTCTAAATTTTTCTGATCATTGAAAACCATCCTCATGGTCTTTTATACGTGAGAATGTATGACGATCATCTTCAGACTTAGAAATCTTGAAGTATAGGTCTCTCTTGACCTATAATAGAAATTGTAATTTTTGTACATTGAATACTAGGTTGTTTAAGTTGAAAACCCATACAATATGTTTTTACTTTGGTAGTCATCCATTTTAAATACATGTACCTTAAAAAATTATCATAATAGACATCACAGTTATGGACTTTTAAAGTTACGGGTTCTTAAAGTTACGGGTAGTCATCTTACTGACTTATTTTACCGACTTATTATTATTTTATTTTACCGACTTATGTCATGTAGATGTGATCTACCGTACGTCAATAACTTTTGTTTCATTATCTTATCTTACGTTCGAAGTCTTCGAACAAAAAGAATAAGTGACAATATAACGGTCCCGGACCGTGTGTCGTCAATGAGTCAAATGACAAAACTGAAACTTCCTTTCGGCAATTCATAAAACTCATTTTTCTCATCAAATTCTCATTATGTATACTTTTTTTGTTTTTAGAAATGTGTTTGTATTTCTTTTCTTACCTTCTTATATATGGTTTGGCAACGGTTATCAGTGGATTCTTCACTATCAACATCCGAACACCCTTCTCTCCCGAACTCTCCCAACCTAATCTAACCCCATAATCTAACAACTGAGACACTTAACAAGAAACGACAAGTCTAACAAAGTTATTTGTAAAGAGAATAACGCTGTGAAGGAAATTCGATAACGAGATAAAAGAATTTGCCAAAGAACTTTCTTCTCAGATAGAACAAAGTGAAGACAGAAGGTCAATAAAAAGATGTAGACCGAGGACGAGGATTGTGAGTTGTCTTTCATAGGATTAAGGGTTTTAGTTTACCTGTATCAGGACGGGAGTATCTTAGTTGTTTGACTTTCCTCTCTACAATTCTATAATTGCATGGTACTTACATTACTTTTTTATGTTCCACGATTATAACTTTATATATCATCCGTCTGGATGAGATTGTCGACACCCTACTTTCCAATTACGTCTTCATGTAAATCCAAGTCTAGATTTTCGACTCATCCTCAGTCGACCTTTTTTCTATATGACCATTTACGAATTATTGACTTTGTGGAAGGAGGGGTTTTCGGGACTAAACATCGTAAACTACTAAAGGTCCCACCTAAAGTTTAACGGTTGTCAAATTGTCGGTCGTTTCTGAGGACTTGTAAATCGTCAACTCGACAGGACTCGACCAAAGTCGCACTGTGACCTTTCTGATAGAAAAATTCCACCTCTTTTACCGCTCAAATTTTAGAAATTCCACTCTTACCTCCCCTGTAGGGTAACTTCTTTTCATTACTCCAAGTACCCTGAAGCGACCGTCAGGTCAGTAATCGACGCGTCACGACGGTTTTTATTTTTCTTCATTGTTCCAAGTCACACTGGTCTCAGCTAGCCGGTCACCCAGATTACTGCAACCCCTCAATTTGACTTGAAACCTCCAGTTTTCAGTTTTTAAAAATAGAATTAGAGTGTGACGAGATCTAACTAGTCATAAAACTCGATTCCCGTCAACCTTCTGTGACTCCTCTAAATTTGTTTCCTTTATACACTAATCTCAGTATAAAAATTTTCAAGTAAGGAAGACACCATACCTCTTACTTCACTCCCCGACATTTTTCTGACCAATTCTCTCTGCCATGACGACATTAGGTTCTTCCAGACTACAAGTGTACAGTTTTACTATCGTTCATCCCTCCCTCTTTTCATCTACCTCAGGTACTTATAAATCTTCTTTCCCTGTTACCCTCTTCCTCCTGAGTTTCTACTGAGGGGTTTAAAAACGTACTTTTTAGTCCGTCTTACTTACAGTAAATTACTCTCCGTTGTCACCTCTCCTGGTCTATACACTCACTTCTAATCACGTTGTAAGTTGTTCATGAGTTACGTATTACAGATGTAATACGGTTCGTTCTGTTACAGGGACCAGGGTACCACAAATGTAAGTTTACCACCTTTAATTTCTGTTTGTGGAATGTCCATAGTATATACAGATTGATGTTTTTTTTTAGAATGAGTCTTTTTTCCTTCAATGAAATATTTAAATTCTTCGGTTTATTCGTCACAAACACGTTGATAAAATTAAGTATATTGTGTGTAAAATTTTTCTGTACATACGATCTTAGTTGGGGTTAATTGTGACCAAAACTTACGAAAAATCTTCAGAAGACTTTCTTAGTCGTTTTCCCCTTTAAATTAAGTCTAAATCATTAATATGGACCCCCCTTAGGTGAATGTAAAATTTACAGTGATACTTACCTTCATCCAATTCACCGGACGTCACTTAACCGGACCTCGGTTACCTTTATTCAGAAGTATTTTCCAGGTCCCTGTCGTTTCTATGACTATATTTACGTCCTCCTCTTCCCCTTGTTGTCTCCTGTTCTGCCAACCTACCATAGTGGTTGAGCTACTTGTACTCAAACTCATTCGAGGTCCTCAACCATTACCTGTCCTTTCGGACCGCACGACGTCAGGTACCCCAGTGTCTCAACCTGTGCTGACTCGTCGACTTGTTGTCGTTATTGTTTTCCGGGGAGTTTATTTCGTTATCAACAATAACTTTAGTATTAATATGTGGACTTCTTACTTAAAAGAATTTTTTGTGTTCTTGTCGGACGGAATTACACATGTTTACAATACAACCCAAACAATATCTTAAAGGTTACTCCGTAATCTTCACTAAGAGACTTAGAGCCTATCGAAATTCTTTCGACTGTACAAAACCTGAAAAAATAAGGGTTTATCCTCACTATTGTTTCTATGACTATATTTGTCATACTTGTACATACTTTTCCGTTACTTGGTACTTGTCATACTTTCCGTTTTTCTATCCTGTGACTTTCTATTTGACGGGTCCAGTCATCCACGGGTTATACGATGACCTCTTCTTACCTCTTTATTGAGGTCTTTCTTACTTCTCTACCTCGGTTTCGTTTTTATTGTGGGTCAACACCTATACTGACCACTGTCTTCATTTCAAACTACGACATTTCTCGTTATAGCGTGTCCTTGGACGTTCCAATCTAGGTACTTAGTTCCGTTTACCCTTCACCAATTTGTCCTCTACCGTTCTCTCTTGTAGCTGTTAAATCCTTAGTCACTTGATTTTACCTGACCTTACCCGTTGAAATTGAGTCTACGGGTAATATAGATGATGACACCCGTTCTTCGGGAATCTTCTTTACCTCATCGGCAGTATCAGTTGTTTTCTCGGGCTTTACGTCATGAACCTAGGTTGGAGTTTTTACTGTCTTACTAGAGACAAGCAAAGGGTCCGTTTGGTGAGTTATAGTGTCATTAGGTTTAGATACGGAGTTGGTCATTACGACTTCTTCGACTTCAACTTACCAAGATACTTCTGGATGTTCTGGAAGATTGTGGATGTTCTGGATGTTCTGGATTGATTGTGGGTTTCTACAGGAAACGTAAATCCCCTGACCTGACGTTTTCATCCTACAGTTCTGTATACACCTCATTGTCCGTTTAGACCGGAACCTCACTTCTTACTTCGTCCCATTTCCGATTATCTCAAAACGGTTTTCTTACGTGACCAGTATCGTTTGTGGGAGAAGGTTGTTGTGTTCTCTTCTGATGTGTACCTGTAGTGGTCTACCAGTTGTGGATTTAGTCTGACTAATATAAGAAACGTCGGTTTGTACCTCTTCGAGATATGTCAGTCGTTTTTGTTCTGGTCCTCGACTGACACCGAGTCTAGTACTTGAGGAATAACGGTTTAAGTCTGAATTTAACTTTTTTCATCCCTTTTGACGATCTGGTAAGTCCATACTAGATTTAGTTTAGGGAATACTAATATGTCACCTTCATTGTTTATCTAAGTTCCCTAATCTAGACTATCTGTCTCACGGACTTCTTGATGCTGTCTCCGAGTACTGTAACATGTCCTCCTTCCCTAGTTCTGGTAGGGGTTCTTTTTCTTTACGTTTTTCCGTTTTACCAACAGACTCCTTCGGAATGTTTATCGACACTTAACTTTTCTTCGCTTTCCGTTTCCTCTTTTCCTTTCTATATGTGTAAACTTACGTCTCAAGGTTTCTTATCGTTCCTCTCTATTCTTTCGGAAGGAGTCACTAGTTACGTTTCTTTATCTCCTTTTGTTATTTTACCCTTTCTGATCTCTAGAGAAGTTCTTTTAATCTCTTTGGTTCCCTTGTAAAGTACGTTTCTACCCGAGTTATTTCCTGTCTTCACTATACCTGGATTGTCTTCGTCTTCTATAATTCTTCTCCACCGTTCTTATGTGTCTTCTTGATGTGTTTTTACCAGAAGTACTGGGTCTATTAGTACTTCCATACTAGTGAGTGGATCTCGGTCTGTAGGACCTTACGTTTCAGTTCACCCACTATCCTTCGTAACGATGTTTGTTTCGATCACCTACACTACCTTAAGATCAACTCGACAAAGTTTAGGATTTTCTACTACGACACTTTCACGATATGAGTTATACGGTCGTTTAAACCCTTTGAGTCGTCACCGGTGTCCTGACCTTTTCCAGTCAAAAGTAAGGTTAGGGTTTGTTCCGTTACGGTTTCTTACGAGTTTGATGACGTGTTAACGTGAGTAGAGTGTGTCATCCTTTCATTACGAGTTTTAAGAGGTTCGGTCCGAAATTGTCATACACTTGGCACTTGAAGGTCTACAAGTTCGACCAAAGTCTTTTCCGTCTCATTGGTCCCTAGTTTAACGGTTGTAGACAACCTAGTAACTTTTTCGTTCACTCAAGGTCTTTTTGTAGATAAAGACGAAATAACTGATACGGTTTCGGAAACTGACACAACTAGTGTTGTTTGACACCTTTTAGGAAGTTCTCTACTCTTATGGTCTGGTAGACTGGACGGAGAACTCTTTGGATATACGTCCAGTCCTTCGTTGTCAATCTTGACCTGTACCTTGTTGTCTGACCAAAGTTTAGTCCTTTCCTCATGCAGTTCCGACATATAACAGTGGGAAGAATAAATTGAATATACGTCTCATGTAGTACTCTTTGGATTCTAGTACCGTAGACCAGGGTAGTGAAGTACCGTTTATCTACCCCTTTGTCACCTTTGTCACTGTCTGAAATAAAAACCCCCCTAGGTTTTAGTGAAATCTACCGCTGATGTCGATACTTTAATTTTCTGCGAACCAAGAACCTTCTTTTCAATACTGGTTGGATTGTCTTCGTCTTATGTCGTATAATTTTTCGTTTCTGCAATGAAACGGTTGTTTCCAGGTAGATCAGTTTCGATACCAAAAAGGTCATCAGTACATACCTACACTCTCAACCTGATTTTTACACTCTCATCTTTGTATAAAGATTTACAAAATCTTTAAAATGTATTGTTGTCAAATTTACATACAAACAATCTACGGTGTATAAACTTTATATTCATCTACAGACTGAGTTAGTACATAGACCGTCTGACGACTAAAGACTAGGTTATAGTATAGAGAGAAAGGAATTCCTTAGAGTTAAAATAAAATTTGTCATTATACGAGTCGATTTGTAGATACGAAGGATCGTTAGAAACACCGTTCACTAGGACTCTATATACGTCTCAGACCGGTACTCTATATTCGTCTTCGATACACGTCTGGAAGTCCTTCGAGACATTTGACTTCGCAAGGGAACGCCACTTAAACCTCCCAAGGACAGTCATAGAGATTAGGTACCACTCTTACGGTCGTAATATAAGATGCGTGTCTCCAAAGAACTCTGAGTTTCACTCTAGAATATAAGTTGATAGATCCTATGACGGTGAACCTACGTGGAGTTTAAATCGTACGGACTTTGACTTTAGTAAAAGCAATAAGTAAGAAAAGGTAAAAGATATGTAAATTTAGAAGGTGAGATCAGTTGGTTTACTTTTTGAGCCAGTAGGATGTAAAGGAGGAAACGGGCAGTCAATAGAGTAGTCAGGAACTCATGATGGACAGAGTATTTCTAGAGAGGTCCGTTAGAGTCACGAAGACAGAATTAAGTCCCGTGGTGGTATATGCCAGACCTTCTATTCAAAGGTTAAATTAGACAAAGGCCTGAGTCAAGATTGTTAGGTGGGGGATATGAAGACGGTCCACTAGAGTAATGAAATTTAAAATGACAAAACGACTTTTGGAAAGTCGTTGAGAAGTCGATGTATTTCTGGTTTAAGGAAACGTACCGTGTCCTTAGAATTTTTCATGACAGGGTTGGTGGACAAATTGTTATGGGGTGAGACGGATGGACTGTTTGAGGATAAGTAGAAAGTCCGGTCTCAAGTTCACGGGACAGAAAACCTTCCCGTTAAAAAACTGGAAAAAATTCCAATTAAAATTGGAAAAGGAAATTGGTGGAGTCAGTTTTTACTGGTGAAAGAGAAAACACGGTGGCGTCATGGAACACGTAAAATATAATATGTCGAAGAGTAAGATGTTACGTGAAAAACCAGACAAAAGGAGAAATTGACACAGGACGAGTAGACATGTCTGATTCTTTGATTTCTTTATAGAAGACCTACTTATAAAGGAAGAAAGGTAGGTGAATGATGGAATGTTTGAAAACTTTAGACAAAGATTTAAAATTCCCTTTTAAGTTTTAGACCTTAGGATGAAATTCGTCGTGAGAAACGAGTCAATACCCAAAACATCAGTTTTACTGTACCTTCAACCTCGGTTTGTCAGATCCAAAACGATAAACGACCCGTTCGAACGTGTTTAATAAATCGGTAAGACTCGAAGTCAAAGGAATCGACATTCGACGACGACGATTCAGTGAAGTCAACACAGGTTGAGACACGCTGGGGTATCTACCGTCGGGTGGTCCGAGGGGGTAGGGACCCTAAGAGGTCCGTTCTTGAGACCTCACCCAACGGTAAAGGAAGAGGTTGCGTGGTTTCACTTTTCACTCTGACTTCAACGAGTCAACACAGACTGAGAATCTCTGGGGTACCTAACGTCGGGTGGTCCGAGGAGACAGGTACCCTAAAAGGTCCGTTCTCATGACCTCACCCCACGGTAACGGATTCCACGCCCGGTTTTGTGGTTTAGATGGTCTAACAACATTTTAAATCACTATTTACCTATTTTTCACGACTTTCGATTTAGACCGTGTGTCCTCAGTAATGACGAAACCCTTTTGTAAAACCTTTCATCATATGTTTACAATCATTGTTATTGTCGTGTAATATTCGGTCCGTAAAACGATTTATAAAAATATAAAGTGAGTTAGCAGTATTATTAGAGTTATGTATAAGTCGTAATAAAAGTAAAAATCTTTTCATGAATTCACAATTCGTGACATCCTTAGAACATCCTTTCATTTCCAACTTCTTGGAATTTATTGAACGGGTCACAGTATGTCGGTCATTCGTCGTCTCAACCTGTCTGTCGATAGATCTCCAGTTTACTTCCCTCCTAGGTCCAAGATATCACAGAATTCGTACATGTTAAAATCCCCAAGATTCTTATATGTTCCAGAAGGGAACCCCGAGTCGATCATTTCTTAGACGGACGTTACGTCTTCTGGATCAAAACTAGGAACCCACCCCTTCTAGGGGACCTCTTCCCTTTCTGATGGGTGAGGTCACAAGACCGGACCTCTTAAGGTACCCAGGTACCCCAACGTTTCTCAGTCAGTGCTGACTCACTTGAAGTGATTCTTATGTTTTATAAATTAAAACTTTTTAAGGTTTTTGTATACTCGTACACTCATACGACGACCTCATCGAGTCGCAAGGAACCTTCCCCTAAGACACTCACTCCTCGAACTCGACCACTCCCCAGGACTTCTAAGTCATCGAAGTCCCATTTAGGGGAAGACCTCCGGTAAGAGAGTCGGTGTTACGAAATAGAGGAGGTTTAATCAACGTACTCATTTTAATTCCTAACATACTTATGTGAAGAAATATAATTTTATACTCTTATGACGGATGAGTGTTCTTTTTTCCTATTTGTACTTTCTATAACTTTTAATCAAACCTTTTTGACGGATAATGTCTTTAAATAACACGAAATGTCTAATTATAACTAAGACAACTTCTAGAGACACACATGACTTGTTTGGTTTAATTAAGATGTGAGATACTTTAAAAAGACTATGGTTACGAGGAGGTAACTCACTAGAAGAAGGAACACGGATCCCGTGGAATATATCGGAGGTTATATCGTTAATAAAACAGAACATCTGTTAAAAGATATGAAGATCGAAGGTGTGGATATGTGTACTGAATGTTCGACCCTAGTTCAGAGAAAAACAGAAGAATTGTGGAGGGTCGTCCCTATGTCATTCAAAAGTTGTTTATAAACAACTTATTTACTGAATATAATTTTAAAAATGTCGTGAGATCTTAAGTCAATTATTTTAGGACTACTAGAATTTTTTTTTAAGTAAACTCTCGGTCAGGACCGTATTTACTTTATGTAATTTTTGATATTTTTAGATCGACTTACTCTTTACAGTAATTATAATATTAGTCATCGTATAATTGTAATATTGTTAGTATATGGGAGTAAAATTTGTCATAAAGAAGTCGGGGGACAGGTTTTAAGTACAGGAATCCTGGAACCTTTCACTGGAATCAACCTTTATCCCAACAACACCTATGTTAATCAATTTCACTTTAATATGACCTTATTCCACCCGGGAATTAAGTTATACCGACCACAAGAATATTTTCCTCTTCGCTGTGTCGACCCTCCCTCTGTTCCTTTCGATTCCCCGAAACTGTCCTCATCTCTAAGTGGAAAACGTCGACGTTCGGTTTCTTACGGTTCCTAACGACCGTTGGTACTCTTCCATCCTTTTTCCACTCCTTCCTAAGGAGAGATGTCTAAAGTCCCTCTCGTGTTGGGACAATTGGTGAACTAAAACCTAGAGGTGGGAGGTTTTGACATTCTATTATGTAAAGAGAACAAAATTCGGTGGGTCAAACACCATGAAGGGATGTCGTAGGGAACTTTTGATTATGTGGGAGTGTCATTTATAAAACCAATTAATCTAATTATAAAACAAGTGACGTGATAGTGAGATATACTCTACTAGACTAAAAAATTTAAATAACCGTCAGAACGATCTTCAGCCATTCTAGGAACTTTCGGTCCGACGACAGAAGAAGGAAGACCGTAGGGGTGATGGACTGTTTTAAAGATCGTGTCCCGTCCGGGACTCCTTCACAAAAACTTACTCACTTATTTGATACGGTTGATCTGTGATGTCAGTTACGGACTCCTGTACTTGGCGTTTCTATTATAGTGTTTGTTATTTTCATAAAAAGGTAAATTGACTCCTGATTTTTTGGGGATCCTAAAATTTATTGCACTTACTTTATGTCACTTGTGTGGTCTTAGACATGAAGCTTTACAAAAAGGGGGAAAGTTTCGTCGGTGGAGATGGTCGATTTCTAAATAAAGTTATTGAATCAGTGACGAATTTTGAAAAAGACCTTAAGAAGTATGCCTTGACGATTATCTCGGAGAAGAGTGTCCCATCTAAATTAAAACTCTTTGATGGTTTTCATTAAACTTCGATTCGGATCATTTATTTCGACCACTATTTCGACCTATTCTAAATTTTTACTCTACACGGATGATTTTTTCTCTGGCTAAAAGGTCCCTCTCTAATAGAAAGGTTTTGACTTTTCAAGAAATACCGCCGTATGACTTCTCGATTAAATACCACTACCTTTTGTATTTACAAGGACACTTTGTTAGCTAACTTGGCAAAATAATAAGAGTTTGAAGTTCTTTTGCAGCAGTGTCTTATTATGGCACAAGTGGTCTTAGATACGGTTTCATCTTTTTTTTTTTACATTGTAGTCGTCACCAAGTTCCTTGCGAGGTTGAAGGTATGGTTGGTATTGCTTTAGTAGGAACGCTATTCAGACTTTGCAGACCAGTTTGGGCTTGCGGACGCGGAGCTAAGATGGGTCGTATCTGGACCCCGTCTCTTCTCTTCCTGCCAGTTGAGCCCGACCATGGGAGACCCGTCGTGCAAGTAGGCAGGGTGGGTGCCTCGGGCGGGAAGAACTCCCATTGCGACGGAGGCCCAAAGTGAGTCCTGCCCCGGCGGAGCTGCGGGCTAGGCGCGGAGGTGTTGTCTCTTCCGGTTCCCCGTGTCTCTTCTCGGGGAGCCGGAGAGTGGTGACCGCCTCGGCCGACCATCAGACGCCCCACGAGTCTCTGACCTTTCAAAAGACTCCGTCCTTAGACTTCGACATCTGCGGGTTTAGCGGGCCGAGCGGGCGGCGGTAGAACCAGGAGTGACGCTCCTCAACCCCGGCAAAGGTTCCGTTGCGCCGTCGGACCCCCCCCCCCCCTGCGACTCCCCCGCCCCGCCCCGGTGTCGCCCCGCCCCGGTGCCGAGATGACGCTAGTTCCTCAGGCGCCCCAGCCGCCTCCTCCTTTGCTCCCCAGACGCCGTCTTTCGCGGTCATGTATGAACGACCGAAATTGGCAATTATTAATGGGGCGCACCCAATTAAAGTATCAAAGTTTGGAGATTAGAATCTAAATATCGGCAGATTCAAATCACTGAGTTGGTAAACACTTCTTTTTCAATAAGACTTGATTAATAAAAGTTCTCTCTACAGATATATTAATGAACCCTTTGACAAATGGGAGACCGAAAAAAAAAAAAAAAAGAAACTTGCAATGGAGACTTCCGATTTTTTTAAAAAAGCTTATGTGATGTCATGTTGCACGACAAATTAGCTTTGTATAAAGACTAAAACATAACTTTTAACGCAAAGCACGCACATAACAAAACAGATTGTCAACACATAGTCTTCCTCGACTCTTTACCGTCCTACAGCAAGAAACGGTGGAGAGAAGATTGAGGGAAAGGAAAGGGGAAGTCAAGTCAAGTCAGGGGAATCCGGAGGTATCAGAACTAATAAGGCAAAAGTCGGTTGTCGTCATCCTCTCTCTCCCTCCCTTTGCGCGCGCGCGTGTGTCATAAGCAGAAGTAACAACTAAAATAACAAAAGTAATTGACAGCAGAAGATTTATAAATATAATCAGGAAAATACAGTACTTGTACCAACTCAAATTCTGAGAAACAACAAAACATAAAGACAAGAAAAAAAGAGAAATTAGGTTGCTTCTTTATAAAATAAAGTAAAAAGAGGAAAAATCGAACAATCAATACAAAATCACATCGAAAATTACTAATGAGCTCTATTTTATACTGATGAAGTATATAAAGTGTGGTGGAATTCAGTAGTGAAATTGGTACAAAGTTTGTTCTTGGAATTTTGTCCATTTTTAGATAAGTGAAAAATGGGAAACAAACAACGCCTCCTAGTTATAAAATGAAGATGTTTTACAGGTTTTATGTAATAAAACAATGCAATACAATTCGTAACCTATAATAAAGTATAAATGATCATATAAATGGGAAACGTAAAAAGAATAAGGAAGATCGTCAAGACTTAAATGTTATACCCTAAAAGTAACTTTAACTTGTAGAAGGAAATAAATAAAAAAATTGTAGAAGGAAATCATAAAGAATATTAAGTTCAGAAGACTATTCATTTAAAGAGTCAAGTAACAGACTTTCACAGGAATAGAAATACAAACTCACTATAGTCCGACACGTCTTAAGATTCAACTGTCAATAAAAACAGTCGTGAAATTTATACTTAAGGTAACGGAAGACCTAAAGTTTAAAAACAACATTTCAGTTCGTAATAAAAATCGCAACGAGGAAAGTTTCGGTACACAGAAAAAAAAAAACGGAAACTAAAGTCGTCAAACCGATAAGGGAGAGAGAGACAAAACAAACACACACACAGATAGAACATATATGCACAAAAACACACACAGAACACAAAAGTAGGACAAACCCTACTTGAAGAACTTAAGAAAGTCACTAGAGAAAATTAGTCAAAAGTTGTTGAGTCGGTAAGAGAGAAGTTTATAGGATGAAACAGGAAAAGAAAACCTGAGGTTAATGTACTTATAATCTTGAAAATTGATAAAGGACATAAAGAGACAATGTAGAAAAAGTTAAGAAACACAGAAGAACACGAAGTAGAAAAAATGAGAAATAACTAGACGGAAACTTAAGTGATTGGAAAGGACGAATTAAGAGTTAAAATCTATAAAATAAAAAATAAAGAGTTTACAGGCAGAATTAGAACAAATAAGATATACAGAGGTAAAAAGTAAGTAAATCATATGTAAAAAGAATTGTCTAATTAACTTCAATAAAAATTTGGAAACTCACGAAGTTATCTTCTTAATAAAAACCTAGATGAAGAAGACGGACGAAATAAAGAACTAATATTTAGTACAAAGAAACGGAAGAGTGTGTAAATTGTTGAAAAACAAAATCTATGTTGTGACATAAACTTTACGTATTCCCTAAGTCTTATGGTCTTTCACAAGTGATAAACGAAATCGGTTATTGAAATTATCTTAGTCCCTAAGTCATCCAGTTCTGACTCAAAATCAAAATCATCCTGACTTGACGTCAGAACAGATAAAACAAAGATATGGAACTCGTCCGAACTAACTTTTAGATTATCTAGGAATAGAAGACCCGGGGGATTTTACTCTTGTAAGTCCAGAAGAAAAGTCTCCATAACTCGAGTGTAAAGTCGAAGAATGTAAGAACTCGTGACTTTAGATCGTTTACAGAACTGCTCCTCTGACTTACACACAAACTCTGTCCGGGGACGAGAAGTCATCCTGAAACGAACGATTCGTGGTCCTTTAATACCTTTTAGAGTGACACGAAATCTTCAAAGACGTCTCATTGAGGTGTAGGATGTGTTATCACGGGTTTGAGTCGTTTAAATGAAACCCTCACATCGGTACAAGTTGGGAATTTTAAAGGAACGTACTGATGGTTTTCAGTAAGTCAGAATTGAAACGTAGGCAGTCAGTCAGTCAAGTCAGCGAGTCAGCACAGACTGAGAAACACTGGGGTACTTGACGTCGTATGGTCCGGAGGGACAGGTAGTGGTTGAGGACCTCAGATGGGTTTGGGTACAGGTAACCCAGGCACTACGGTAGGTTGGTAGAGTAGTAGACAGTGGGGGAAGAGGAGGACGGGAATTAGAAACGTATAGTCAGTCATTTACTCTGAAAACTTTTGGAGTTGAGTAGAACCTTCCCAAAAGATCCCCTCCATAGTCTTACATCTAAGGAACTAAAATGGTGGTCTCTAACTCTAAGGTGTTGAGAACCTACCACGTATCCTTAAAATAAAAATTATACGTGAAACCTATTTAAACTACGTCTAAAAGGCGTGATAAGTTACTCTTTTTGAAAGGGTGTGAAAGAAATTTTAGATATGACTTATAGTAGAGTACTTCTTTAAACAAATTATGAAGACTGAACTATATCTAAACCAAGAACGATCTGTTAGTTTATAAACTAGTATATGATAAAACTTAAAAATACCAAGACTAATAAACCTTTGTAGAAAGGTTTCTCTAATGTATGATAAGTCATACCTTAAACTGTAAAATACTTTTGTAAAAGGTATCCTGGATTCGGACACATAAACAAATCAATTAAAAAAAGATCCAAAGAGATCGAAACAACTCCATATTGGTTGAATGTTACTTGACGCGCATAAATTTCACATTTTACACTACTCTAAACTATATACACTAGAAACACAAAAAATTTTTCGGGAGTTTATTTTCATTTCTATATTAACATGAATAAAACTTAAATCCTACGATTAAATTTTTGAAGAAACGAATAAAAACGCAACAAGTTTTCATTTAGTAAAAACGAACACAACAACTACTTTAAGCGGGAGAAAAAGAGTTGGGACATTAGTCACTAATATGAAACGGACATATCAGAATTCAAGCCATAAATGAACCTTTATCTATCAAAAGATCAACGACAAACAATAAATTTATACGTACTAACCATATACAAGATATGTTGGAAATAATTAAGTCAGAGCTGTCATCAAAAAATAAAATTAAAGGGTTAGTGGACCGGAAGGCACTACCGAGTCGTCCATTTTTTTAGATAGACGTTCCGTCCTCTTTGACCTCTGAGCCTAAACTAGGAACTTCTTCTAGTCCTTCCAGTCCTTCTAGGAGACCTTCTTCTTTACCGTTGGGTGAGGTCATAAGAACGGACCTCCTTCGGACTGTCCGATTCGTGTTCGTGTTAGTAGAAATTCAAAAAGGAAATAATTTTTTCATGTATTGTACAAATTGGTCCTATTTTTATTCATTCGTTTTTCTTGTCTTTATGGGTACTAGGGTCTTGATATTAGAAAGTTCAAGAACCTCGTCACTCATTGTAAAAGGTATCTCTCTAAAAGGTCTTTTTTTCAAAAGTCAGACTTAAAGTAACTGTGTGAGATTCCGTGGAACCGGTCTGTTCAGATACATCCTTTTTTTTGGGAGGGTATAAATGTTTTGTCAAGAGTATAACATAAATTAAAATACAAACAAATACCAAACAAAAAAGAAAGAAGAATAATAGTCAAAGTCATAAAAGTTTCATAACAATGACTAGTCCCAGGGACCTGAGAAATTAGTTTTCTTTAATAGTTTCTGGTCTGTTCCTTAAGTCTGTTCCGAAATGACCCTGAGGACGACGTCACGTTCCTTCATTTCGGTTCATTGTCTGAGAGAACGAGTGAGGGACTCCCCGACGATCGACCAAGGACTTTTCCCCACTCCCACCTCGACAACCCATCAAGTCCGGTCTCCCCGCCTAATCCACCAGACGGGTGGGGGAACCACCACGATACACGTCCCTAGTAAATATCACGAGACGAAAACGAGAGACATGGAGTTTTCACTTTCGACCTAAAACCGGAAAAACATAGAACAAGTATTAAGCGGGGTTGACCCTGATCCTCGTCAATATCAAAGAGACATAAGACAACAAGATCCTCTGCGAACATACACATTTGTGATGTCGTTTCCCAGAGTCCGGGGCCCAGGGTTGGACAGAGTCATATTGACACAAATTGTCGTACCTGTTACTTCAATCTAGTCTTTAGATTGAGATCGAGATCACAAATCTAAAGGAGTAGGTATTTAACTTGAAGAAAAAAAAAATGAAATATCATTATAGTACTCCTAATTTAATTAATTCAACGTACTTCACGAATAGTGTCACTGACCGTGAATTTTAAGGTCACACACCATCAACAATTATAATTACCGATCAAAGTGTACCCGAAGATTCTGTCTTATGGTCATATATCAAACATATATATCCTTTATTTCAAACTCAACTATATAAAGTTAAACACAGAGAGGGAATCTCTAAGTAACCTAAACAACAAAAACAACAAGTCAGTGATTCAACACATACTGCCAAACACTGGGGTTCCTGACGTCGTACGGTCCTAGGTAACAGGAAGTGATAGAGGGTCTCAAACGAGTTTAAGTACAGGTAACTCAACCACTACGATAGATTGGTAGAGTAGGAGACGGTGGTGAAAGAGGAGAACGAAAGTCAGAAAGGGTCGTAGTCCCAGAAAAAGTTACTCAACCGAAAAACGTAGTCCACCAGTTTCATAACCTCGAAGTAGTAGTCAGGAAGGTTACTTATAAGTCCCGACTAAAAGAAATCCTAACTGACCAAACTAGAGGAACGGTAGGTACCCTGAGAGTTCTCAGAAGAGATTGTGTTAAGTTTTCGTAGTTAAGAAACCGAGAGTCGAAAGAAATACCAGGTCGAGAGTATAGACATGTACTAATGATCTTTTTGGTTTAATAACAAAAAGAGAGGAAATCGACAAATATCAAAAAGTAGTTAACGGTACTTAGAGTCAAACGTAGGAATTTTGTACTTGAAACGAAGTAACCTAACATTTAACAACGATGTCACCAAATCAACGATTCAACACAGGATGAGACACTGAGGTACCTAACATCGGACGGCCGAGGAGACAGGAACCCTAAGAGATCCGTTCTTACGACCTCACCCAACGGTAAAGGAAGAGGTCTCCTAGAAGGGCCGGGTCCCTAGCTTGGGTCCAGAGGACGTAACGTCCGTCTAAGGAATAGCTGACTCGATGTTCCCTTCGGAAACTTACACATTAAAAATAACGACCGAGAGTACGTAAGTACATTGACATTTTCTAACGATTCAATTTGTAATGGTAACAAGACTATAAACCAGTAATTCACTTCAGAGAGTCAGCACAGGCTGAGAAACGCTGGGGTACTTGACATCGGATGGTCCGAGGAGACAGGTACCCTAAAAGGTCCGTTCTCATGACCTCACCCAACGGTAAAGGAAGAGGTCCCCTAGAAGGGTTGAGTCCGTAGCTTGGGACCAGAGGGCGTAACGTCCGTCTGTGGAATTGGGGACTCGATGGTCCCTTCAATCGACAATAATAAACCAGTAATCGACAATAATAAGAAAGTCCAAAATGTAAGAAAAGTAAACCGATCAAACGTGTATGGGACGTACAATGATCCGTGATCCTCTCAAGGTTCTATAACTACTTTATAACTAGGACGGACGTTTCGAGAATGTTTAATCAACTTTTAATAACTTGTCAGGAAGAGTAGAACATACGTACAAATCAACGAGACAATACAGACTGAGACCTTGGGGCACCTGACATCGGACGGTTTGAGAAGACAGGTACCCTAAAAGGTCCGTTCTTGTGACCTCAGCCAACGGTAAAGGATGAGGTCCCCTAGAGGACTAGGTCCCTGGTTTGGGCCCAGAGGACGTAACGGTCCGGTTAAATGGTGACTCAGTGGACCCTTCAGGTACAATAGAACAGAAAGTACACGTATTTGAGACGGATCAAGGAGAGTAAGAAGATTTTAAGTTGGATTAGAAGAGTAACTAGTAAATGAATAGGAGACAGTGACAAATTCCAACGGTTTGACGGTCGAAAATGGACTATTAAATGTCATGTGTAGACAAACTGGATTTTATCAAGTCAAGTCAAGTCAGCGAGTCAGCACAGGCTGAGAAACGCTGGGGTACTTAGTGTCGTGCGGTCCGGAGGGACAGGTAGTGGCGGAGGACCTCAAGTGAGTCTGAGTGTAGGTAGCTCAGTCACTACGGTAGGTCGGTAGAGTAAGAGCCAGCAGGGGAAGAGGAGGACGGGGGTTAGGGAGGGTCGTAGTCTCAGAAAAGGTTACTCAGTTCAGAAGCGTACTCCACCGGTTTCATGACCTCGAAGTCGAAATCGTAGTAAGGAAGGTTTCTTTAGGGTCCCAACTAGAGGAAGTCTTCAGACTGAATTTTTGTAAGTTATTTAACTCCTCTCTCGATTAAGATTATAGTCGAACATAGTTACACAGTTTTATCGTGAATACAAGAAAGACATTAAGATGAACCACCCTTAAAAGGTACTAAGATTACTACACTTTTTCTAAATACCTTGTGTCAATCATCGGTTCTTGTTATAATTCAACTAAAATCACCAACACACAAGGATTATTTATTCCTATCTTAAAAAGGAAACCTCCTTACTTTATCATTGACACTAGTGTTGATAAACTTTAAACTTTTTACAACAAATAGCTATTCAATGAAACAAATCTAGTCACCGATAAGTTTCAGTCAAGTATTATTTTTGAAGTAAAACAGACACCGGTTTACTTGTTTGATTCGTACTATATGAAAAAGTATTTTAATTTAGGGAAGTATAATTTCTTCGAAGAGATAAAGATTTAATACGACAGAAAACACACACACACACACTAATTTTAGAGGAAAGGAATCCTTTACCCGAAGGGACCATCGAGTCAACCATTTCTTAGGCGGACGTCACGTCCTCTGGGGTCAAGCTAAGTACCCACACCTTCTAGACTACCTCTTCCCTATCCGATGGGCAAGGTCATAAGAATCTAAAGGGACCACCGAGTCGACCACTTCTTAGACGGACGTTACGTCCTTTGGACCCAAACAAGGGACCCAACCCTTCTAGGGGACCTCTTCCCTTACTACTGGGTGGGGTCATAGGACCGGATTTCTTAGGGTACCTGAGAGGTACCCCAAGGTTTCTCAGCCTGTGTTGCCTCGTTCAAGGTGAAGGAAACCTTTATCATTATAATTTATTTTCAAAATATTGGGATACAGACAATCCAACCATCTCAGAACGACGAGTTTCACACCAACTACCAATTTGTCGTAACTGTAATAAACACTCGAACATCTTTACGTCATAGAGACTGGGGTGGGGTCTGGATACCTTAGTCTAAGACGTTCACTAAGTATATGTGTAATTTACTCTTTACGACTAGATCTTTATGGGTAGGTAGCCGGGATAGGGGAAAATAAAAGTTCAATAAGACAGGAAGGCAGAGATGGGTAAAGGAGTTAAGTCTTTGGATCGGGAACAGAAACTGGGATGGACAGAGTGGGGAGGGGACAGGAGAGGGTACAGTTTGAGTAGTAATTTAAAGTATCAGAAGATTTATATCTTCTATAGGTGAAGAGAGGTCAAAGGTGACAACTGTGAAGTCAAATTCGGTGGTGGTAGAAAAACTAACCTACTGCTAGTCGTTCCGAAGGATGGAGGAGAGGGAGAAAGTGCAGACGGTAGGACTGAAGGTAAGACCTGTGTCGTGGGTCTAACTCGAATGCTTTTATTATTTAGTCTAAGATTTTGAAGTGACAACTCTTAGGAAATTACCCAAAGGCAAGTCAAGTCAGCGAGTCAACAGAGGTTGAGAAACACTAGGGTACATGAAACCGTGTGGTCCGAAGGGACAGGTACTGGTTGAGGACCTCGAACGAGTGAGCACAGGTAACTCAGCCACTACGGTAGGTTGAGAGAGTAGGAGACAGTAGGGGAACAGGAGGACGGAAGTTAGAAGGGGTCGTAGTCCCAGAAAAGGTTGCTCAGTCGAGAAGCGTAGTCCACCGGTTTCATAACCTAGAAGTCGAAGTCGTAGTCAGGAAGGTTACTTATAAGTCCTAACTAAAGGACATCCTAACTGACCAAACTAGAGGAACGTCAGGTTCCCTGAGAGTTCACAGAAGAGACTGTGGTGTCAAGACAACGGGAATCCATTTTAGGTTGAAGACCCCCAGACATAAGAAGTAAAAGTCGGAGTAATGAGTGGAGGGAGAACCCGAGGGATGAGTCTCTAGTAACCAGACCTTTCTCGGTTTGAGAAGAACGAGTCCCGGACCATTTTTCATATAGGAAACGAACCTTGTGAAAAGAAGGAAAATGAAAGTCGGATTGATGAAGGATACGTAGGAAGTGTAAAACTTAATAATTAATGAAGGGATCTCTCTGGAAAGACTGTCGGACCAATTATAACCAAAAGGACCAATAAGTGAGTATTGTGTATGAACAGGGAGTATTCGAAATATTGTTACATGTTAATAAATTTATAAGCACACGAAGGTACCAATTACAAACAGAAGGAGTGATCGGTATTTTTAGGTTCTCCAGTCTCTGACAAGTTGTGTACAAGAACCAGTGACCGTGTGACTTCCTTTAAGGTTTTTTTAGATAACTCATTTACTCAGTCACTAAGACTAAAATGACTCGACAAAGTACAATGTACCCGAAGGAATCACCGAGTCACCAGTTCTTAGGCGAACAGTTACTTCCTTTACCGTTGGGTCAGGTCATAAGAACGGACCCTTTAGGGTACCTGTCTCCTCGGACCTCCGGATTCCAGGTATCCAAGTGTTGAATCGTTGATTTCTTGTTGTCCTTGTGGTGGTATAAGATATGTTTATTCTGTTTATTAAACTGATTCAACACAAAAACAACATTCGAAGGACCTACCGAGTCACCATCTCTTAGGCGGACGTCACGTCAACTGTGTCTTCTGTGTCCAAGTCAGGCACCCAGGCCTTCTAGGGAACCTCCTTCTTTACTGTTGGGTGAGGTCACAACAACGGACCTCTTGGGGCACCTGCCTCAGGTATCCCAGTGTTTCTCAGACTGTGCTGTCTCAGACTCGTGTGTGCTTTCGTAATTCAAATCGAGGTCCGTCTAAACGACGGAAGAAGATAGACAACTTAAATTTTGTTAAACTCGAGAATATGAATGTCTATTGAAAAATCTCCAAATTAAATGTCCATTAATCATGACACCCGATTCGTATCTAAAAAAATCCAGTTCGATAGACGAGAAATGAGACGGTGTATGATTAGAGATTCGGAGTCAAAGGAGCAGACCCAACAACGTTCTTATATGTACGAATAGTGTCACGGACACACACGACTGATTCCCTCGTAATAGCAATAAACGAATGACCGAAACTGACACAAATCGTGTCGTTGTCGGACATCAAGTAGTCGAGTACATAGACGTCGTCAATTTTCCAGGACGCCATTTCTTTTCCCAATTTGGACTGCGGAGGGCAAAGACCTTCTAAAGACGGAGGTTATCACGTCTCCCCCTACCCGTCCCGGGGTCCTTCTCTATTGTTCAACCCCGACCTTGAACAGAGACGAGACACTGTCCCGGCGACTGACAGAAACTGCCATTTCAAAAAGTCCTGACGGTTCTTTTCTCAAGGAAACGGAAGGATTATCAACCCATGTTGGGCAATCAGAATAAACCAAAGACATTTTTATAAAAAATAACGTTTTAGGACCAAAACCAACTGTGAACGAATTTGTTTTAAATACTTTACCATATATCATTCCCTGGAACTAAAGGATGAGGTTAGTCAGGCGGTGCGGAGGTCGGGACGCTCTCCCCATTCCGGGTCGCTCCCCACAGTGAGAACGGAAGCTACCTCCTTTTGTGATTCTTGGTTTCGTCCTTTGACCACGGGTCCTTACTTCCAACTCCCCTTGCCCACGTGAACTAATAATGAACGTCCAATAAGAAATACTCATCTAGACATCTATTTGAAGGTGAATCAGGTTCTTGACTGACAAGACGAACGCCTTTCCCTACGACTCGACAAAGTGCGATCAAAACATAACCCTTACCTTAAGACCACTCTCTGGGAGGCACAATTGGACAATTGGCACTGGTGGGAAGTGGGGGTTGGCACAGGAGGGTGGAGCTAACGGAAAGGAGTAGACTCTACAAGACCGAGTTACACAACAAAGGATAAACCTTAATTCTTGTATGAACACACCGGGTCAGGTATCGACAAGGACGTACGAAGAAGGTTTCACATTATAAATAGATCGAAGAGTGCGTCCGTCCGGGTCGAGGAGAAAGTTCCGATATGCCTCAGAAAGTAAACATACAACGTTCCAGTCCCTCGACGTCCTTACCCCACCCCACAGAGAGTTAGTCTCGTCCAGAGAGACGTCTGGGTTCTTCTGTTTAAGAGTTCTACATTTTCCAATAATAATCATAATAATAAAACATGTTCTCTATACCTGATAACAACTATGAAATTTCTAACAACACCAAATTGTGCCGAGGAGTCTCTCGTGTCACTAAACAATTTGGTCGAGTAGTACAAGAAATCCATGTATAAATTTATTAATAATTACGTCTACTATTCTACTCCAGGAACTCTACACAGTCACACATGTGGTTAGACCGACGTCCTAGTGTGACAAAAGAATAGGCACGTAAAGAAAAGAAACATCTAGTGACACTTACGAAAATTCACTAAACCAAACTTATTCGACATTTCCGTTTACCTCGACACGTACGCCGAAAAACTACAAAAAAAAGGAGACGTTGAAGAGGCAGGGGAATGGAACGTGTGTCTCACCATAGACATCTAAAAGTCGACACAGGTCCGAGGTCATGACGTTTCCTTATTCGTATGGAGGAGAGTAAGTAGGTCAGTTGACTCCACCGCCTAACGTTCCTAATTACTAAATTGTGTCCCTTACACGAATCTGGTCAGAAGACGTGTGTCTTTCGAGAGTTCACAATCGGTAACAATAATAAATAACCCACGGGTAATAAATGTGTCCCCGAAAGGCACGAAGAATCTCTGGTCAGAAGACTTTCAAATGTTATATCATCCTCTCTGTCCTGTACATGTATCGTCGATCTCAATGACGAAATTTTTTTTACACTAGTATTGAAAACATATTTTTAGAAGTTTGAGAATAGTCCGGAGATCACCAGACAGACGAGCATGAATGGTTGTGTCGGCATAGAACATGGTCAAAGAGGAAACAAGAGATTTGAGATCGATATAACCTAATAAAGTAAAGGACCTTACGTTTGAGGTAATCCTCTGCGTTAAAAGAAGACAAAAACAAATCACTACTTTGAGGTCGTGGATACTACATCAGACCTTGTGTCCTTCTCTAGATAGAAGATAGTAAACAATAACAACAACTTATTTACAATCACAATCGTAAACGCTGAGAGAACCGAATGGTCCGTTTCTTAGCCGGACGTTACGCCCTCTGTGGTCTCTGAGCCCAAGTAGACCCAACGCTTCTAGGGGACCTCCTCCTTTACTGTTGGACGAGGTCATAAGAACAGACTTCTTAGGGTACCTGTCTCCTCGGACCACCCGATGTCAGGTGTCCCAGCTCTTCTCAGTCTGTGCGGACTTACTGATTCGTGTTCGTGAATGAACTTACGTTGGGTGAATAGGGGTAGTGGAAGAAAGTGACTCGATGAGAGATGAATAGGAAAACCGGACACAAATTATAGAGAGGAAACCTCTCAAAAGATACTGTGGGAACAAACGTAATCTAAAACACGATGTACGAGTTTAAATTAAAACACGATGACACTTGAAATTTTGAAGGTTAACAAATTTCATAGTTCTCTTAGTATAGACAAAACAAGTGAGACATAGGGGTCCAGGATCAAATAACGGGCCCAGTAACTTTCAAGAAGTAATAAGTTTCACTTTTATCGAGATTATCTTCCAACAACAACAAATCAACGATTCAGTACAGACTGAAAAAACGTTAGGGTAACAGGAGACAGATCCGTTCTTATGATCTCACCCAACGGCATAGGAAGAGGTCCCCTAGAAGGGTTGGGTCCCTAACTTGGGTACTGAGGACGTAACGTCCGTCTAAGAAATGATGACTCAGTAGTCCCTTCGAGGATTACCTTCCATCTGATTCTATTTGTGATATCACGGTATTCTCCTTACATCTATTTCACGAACTTTAAATCTTCTCTTTTTATAATAAATGTTATTTTTAGTCCCTTACGAGTTATCTCCTACATCGTAATCTCGATCCGAATTACCTACCCATCCTAAACCTCCACCACTCTTTACAGGGGGAACTGGTATCGGACTCGGTCATACACTTTACCATATCTGTGATACACATGGTGGGTCTCAGGGAACACCTTGACTCCGTGAGTAACGAGGTTTCTTACCCTAATACTAGCCTCAGAAAGAGGTCCTTTCCGGGTGTTGGGTTCTCTCGAAGAGGTAAGTTCAAATGAAGAGTCCCGTCCGTGTTAGGTTACGGACCTGTTGTAACGGGGAATGAAGTTAAACCCTGAAGAGTAGACTCAAAGTCTCCAGCAAGATCAAAAAGGACCTTAGGGACAACATTGACAAAGTCTCAAGATTGTAGAGAAAGACAAAAGTAGGACGAAGGAAGTGAGGAAATGTCCTGTCTTGAGGAGCTATTTGGAAAACACGTGTCTAGAGACGGAGTTTCAGACAAAGGACACCTGGAGCTAGATTTATTCGTCGTCTGTAATGTCCTCCTAGTGAACCAGATCTTTTACCTTCCCAAAAAAGACGGGACGGGGGGAGGGGTAAATTTCGTCAACTTAGAGAAGTTGTTTTAAGAACAGACCTTTGTAGTAGTACATTTATACCACTTTCCCCTCAAAGACATGAACTTCACCCTCCCTCACGATGACAAAAACGGATAAAACCGAGGGAATAAGACACGGTTCTATTAAGAGTCTCCCGAAATGTGTGGGTGATCCAGAGTAGACTCATGTCAAGTTTTTGGTCATCCTTTTAGTGTCTTAGGTACCTTATCTCATCCTCTCTTTTGTTCCAGTCCGACAACTCACGAAACTTACAGTCCTGTCCTTTAGACTTGTAATAAGACCTCCACTCCCATCCTCTTATGACTGTCATCATTTAAGTCCCCGATTACACTAGTCTTGACGTAACTCCGTTTACCCATTTGTATTCCACTTATTTACTTTAGAGAAGGAGTATAATATATTATTAAAGGTCCATCTAATGTATGTATGTACATCACTCCAGTATTTTAATCATATTTTATATATTTACATATGTCTCAGAACCCCAAAAGGAATTTTTGTACTATGGTGTTCACAATGGACCCCCCGTAAGAAAAATTCGTGCTATGAGGTCTTTCTTTTTCTAACTGTCTAAATCTACTTTTTAATCTTTGTAGACGTGTGCATTTTGTGGGATTGATTTTTTGGGTTTACTATTAACCTTTTATATAAAACTTTATCTAACTATTAATGATAGGACTTATGTGTTTTCCGAGTACTTTTAGTTGAATTGTTATCTTTTTAACCCATTTCATATATATGTTCATTAAGTGTGTGTGTGTGTTTACTGGTTTTACTTTTTTTTAAGGTCATTAGTTTCTTTATGTATATTTAATTTTATTATTACAGGGAAAAAAGTGAGTAGTTTGACCGTTTCATACCGTCCATGACAAGAAACGAATGGGGTTTCGGTGGAGGATCAGAGAAGGAACGATTGTCTTAGCATCGATACAAAAGTTTAACCCATCGTCAAATGACAAGAGCCACTTCCGTCAAGGTCAGGAACCAAATCCCCATTTAGACTCCAGGTGAATCCGACGACTTTATCTTCTCATTTAGTAGTTGGGACTTATAAGTAACCTTCCTGACCACGACGTCGACTTCGAGGTTATGAAACCGGTGGACTAAACTTCTCCAACGACGACGACGACGATTCAACGAAGTCAGTACAGGCTGAGACACGCTGGGGTATCTACCGTCGGGTGGTCCGAGGGGGTAGGGACCCTAAGAGGTCCGTTCTTGTGACCTCACCCAACGGTAAAGGAAGAGGTTACGTACTTGCACTTTTCACTTTCACTTCAGTGAGTCAGTACAGACTGAGAATCGCTGGGGTACCTGACGTCGGGTGGTCCGAGGAGACAGGTACCCTAAAAGGTCCGTTCTCATGACCTCACCCCACGGTAACCTTTTCTGGGACTACGATCCTCTCCTCCTCTTCCCCCGTTGTCTCCTACTCTACGGACCTACTGTAGTGTCTGAACTACCTGTACTCAAACTCGTTCGATCCCTCTATTACTTCTCGTCCCTTCAACCCACACGACGTCAGGTAGCCCAACGCTTCTCAGTCTGTATTGACTTGCTGACTTGTTGTTGTTGAGGACGTAATCGAGAAATCGAGATGAACAAAGAAAAAAAGGGATGAACGAAGAAATGAATTAGTAGGTATGTTTACACGTGGTAATAGAGTGTAGGATTTTTATTGTACTTTTGTTTAGATATTTTTGAAGAAACCTAAGGTATAGGGGAAGACCAATGGCAGGGTAAAGAATCTAAGGGAAATATCGTTGTGTAGAACTTTTGAACAGAATCAGTGACAAAATGAAGTGTAAAAAAGGTAGTAGACGAGATCAATGTGAACTTAGACATAGTTAAGTAATTCTAAATAGTAGTTCTAGTAATCACTGTAGGTTACAGAGATTTAGGATGACAGAAGGGATAAGAAATTTTATATTTATATATAGTATGTACCATGTATAATGTATATATATAGTTATAGTATACCCGAAGAGTCCACCGTGATCACCATTTCTTAGGCGGACGGTTACGTCCTCTACATTCTCTGCACCCAAGTTATGAACCTAGTCCTTTCCTCCTCCCGTGTCACTGGGTGAGGTCATAAGAACGGACCTCTTAGGGTACCTGTCTCGTCGGATCACCCGATGTCGGGTATCCCAGCTTTTCTCAACCTGTACTGACTTCTCTAAATCGTACGTGTGTATGTATAATATACTTGTTTATTTATTTATATGATAAACCAACGTAACCCAGAAGCAACGTCGTGTGTCTGAGAGTCAACACCGTACACCCTAGATCAAGGAACTGATCTTGATCTTGGACCCGGGGAACGTAGCTCTTGAACCTTAGAATCGGTGACCTGGTATTCCCTTCAGGGAGACGAAATCAGAGAATGAACTGGAGAATCATAGACAAATGAGGACTACAGAGAAAGAGAGGCATACTCCTGTGACCAGGACACCTAATCTCAAGATGAGAATACTGGAGTAAATTGACATTACTGAGGGAATTTCCCAAAGGGTCCACCGTGATCACCATTTCCTGGGTGGACGGTTACGTATTTTAAATCCTCTGTACCCAAGTTAGGGACTAGTCCTTCGAGGGGACCTTCTCCCGTATAAGAACGGGTCACAAGAACGGACCTCTTAGGGCACCTGTCTCCTCGGACCGACCGACATCGGGTATCCCAGTGTTTCTCAGTCTGTACTGACTTCGTTGAATCTTACGAGGATACGTAAAGGAATTTCCACGATACCGGTCAATATTAGTGTGGTACCCAATCCCGAAGTTGCATGCTTTAAACCTCACCATCTTTGTCAAAACATGTATTCGTCAATAAAATCAGAATTTATAGTACAGTTGAATTTTTTTTTGAGACTGAGACTGGAGAGAAACTTTAAGGTCTGAACATAGAGGTTTACGGACGAATTGTAGAACGTACTTACAGATTGTTCGTGGATTTAAATTGTACCGGATTTGTATGTAGTTTCGACATATAACAGAGGGTCGAATTAATTCAATATATGTCTCATGTACACTTTACGGTCCGACTTACTTAGAGTTCGACCTTAGTTCTAACGGTCCTCTTTCTGGTTTTTGGAGTCTATACGTCTACTAAGGTGAAATTACCGTCTATCACTTATCCTTGATTTCTCTGAGAACCACTTCCTCCTCTCACTTTTTCGACCGAATTTTGAGTTGTAAGTTTTTTGCTTCTAGTACCGTAGGCCGGGATAGTGAAGTACCGTTTATCCACCCTTTTACACCTTTGTCACAGTCTAAAGTAAAAGGACCCGAGGTCTTAGTTACACCAACCATTGACGTCGGTACCTTAATTTTTTACGAACGAGGAACCTTCTTCTCGATACTGTTTGGATCTGTCACATAAATTTTCGGCTCTGTAGTTTTTTATTTTTTTAATTTTTTTTTTTCGTCTCTGTAGTGAAACGGCTGGTTCTAAGTACATCAGTTTTCGATACCAAAAAGGTCATCAGTACATGTCTACACTCTCAACCTGGTATTTCTTCCGACCAGGTTTCTTAACTACGGTTACTTAACTACGAAAGTTTAACACCATAACTTCTAAGAACTCTCAGGGAACCTGATGTTCCTCTAGTTTGGTCAGTTAGGATTTCCTTTAATTGGGACTTATAAGTAATCTTCCTGACTACGACTTCTACTTCCAGGTGATGAAACCGGTGGACTAGGTTTCTTGACTGTGTGACCTTTTCTGGGACTACGATCCTTTCTAACTTCGTCCTCCTCTTCACCACTATCTCCTACTCTACCAACCTACCGTAGTGACTGAGTCACCTGTACTCAAACTCGTTTGAGGTCCTCTATCACTTCCTGTCCCTTCGGACCACGCGACATCAAGTACCCCAACGTCTCAGTCCGTGCTGGATCGTTGTCTTGTTGTCGTTTGTCCGGGGAGGTAGAAGACAAAAGAGGTGGTGAAAGATCAAAAAAAGGTAGGATGAGTTGTTGGAGAGGAAAAAACATCAAGTTCGGGGTTTACATTCTTAAGGACAGAAAGGGGATAGAAAGTGTCGCATAGATGATCCTCAAAGATAGTTAAGATGAACATTTTGTAAGGTTTATACGGGTAAAGAGAAGGACAGAGGATAAGGGGACGGTCATGTTCGGATGTAAAAAAGAGGGAACCTATTTTCAAAGGATTAACTGGACTAAGATGAAAACGAAGTATCATTAGGTAAGAATACCGTCGATGTATTAGAAAATTTTTCCGGAACGGCGAGAAGACGAATTTTAGGAGATTACCTAGTATCTTGATTTGCATTTTTGTATTATCTGTTTTCTAAACTCACCCGTGAAGTGCTTTCTACAATTTTACTTACCGTTTCTTTACGAGTTGTAGTACTTTATAATTCCTTTACGGTTACTTTTGATGTTACTCTAGAACAGTGAGAAAATGAATTTTGGGACATCGTAACCCGGATTTACAATTTCTCGTTTTTGTTTTCTCGTTGTTGTCATCCAGTTTCCTAAATTTATCTCTGAGGTGACTTCTACTATTTTCCGTTTATTCGGGAACTTTTTACGAGTCGTAGCAATCGGTAATCCCTCTACTCTTGGTTTTGGCCTCACTTTAGAACAGTAAGGACAACGAGTTTGATCCGGGTCGAAGGTAGTGAAGAGTGGACATGACATCTATCAGAAGGTCGTCTAGATAGACGAAGGTAAAAACACGGAGAATAACGGGAAATAATGTGAAGTTTATATTACGTAAAAAAATGTTTAACTTCCAAACACCACTGGTAGACAGTTCATTCAAATGGACACCATAAAAGGTCACCGTAAACGAAAGAAGGATAGAGAAACAGCGTAAAACAATTAAGAATGTTATAAAGTTGGAAAAAGAATAAGACATAAACAATACCACTAAACACTAGTCACTGGAAACTTCAAGTCAAGTCAAGTCAAGTCAGCTTCGAGTCACAGGTTGAGAAACTCTGGGGTACTTAACGTCGTGCGGTCCGGAGGGACAGGTAGTGGTTGAGGGCCTCAAGTGAGTTTGAGTACAGGTAACTCAGCCACTACGGTAAGTTGGTAGAGTAGGTGAAACAAGAGGAGGATGGGAGTTAGAAAGGGTCGTAGTCCCAGAAAAGTCTACTCAGTCGAGAAGTGTAGTCCACCGGTTTCATAACCTCAAAGTCGAAATCGTAGTAAGGAAGGTTTCTTGTGGGTCCTGACTAGAGGAAGTCTTACCTAACCAACCTAGAGGAACGTCAGGTTCCCTGAGAGTTTTCAGAAGAGGTTGTGGTGTCAAGTTTTCGTAGTTAAGAAGCCACAATGATAACATTAATGAAACCTCGTGGTATTTGGTGTGTGTGTGTTCTGGAGTTCGAATTGACTATTTGCAACACACACAGGACTGACGAGGTGACTGGTCGACAACAGACAGAGAAAGGGAGAGGAACCCGGAGAGATAAAGGACTCTATGTCATCAAAACTCTATTCCGGTTAATTATTGGGTTGCTACTGGAGGTTCATCAGTTCACTATCCTTCTCACCGTACAGAGAGTGAAATTTAGTTTTCGATCTTTACTAATTCGAATCTCTCCTTCACTTCACTTCACTTTCAGTGAGTCAGCACAGACTAAGAAACACTGGTGTACGTAACATCCGTCGGTCCGAGGAGACAGGTACCTTAAGAGGTCCGGTCTTATGATCTTCCATAAAGGGAAGAGGTCCCCTAGAAGGGTTGGGTCCCTACCTTGGGTCCAGAGGGCATAGCGTCCACATAAGAAATGGTCGACTCGGTGTTCCCTTCGGGTTCTTGTGACCTTTCCCATCGGATAGGGAAGAGGTCACCTAGAAGGGCTGGGTCTTTAGTTGGGCCCCAGAGGACGTAACGTCCACCTAAGAAATGGTTGACTCGATATTCCCTTCGGGAAATCTCTCCTTCCGTACAGTTTTCGTCTCTGTCCGGGTTTCGATCCGTAGACCGATTCGACACTTACGTTTCCTTTTCAAGAACTTCCTTTAATTTTCACGATGAGGCCACTTGTGTCCTTACTATTCTTTCGGTTTGTTGGAATAACGACTATGCCCTTTTCAAAATCACCAGACCTATCTTCTAGTAAGGAAATTCGGTTTTAGATTAGAAGTGATTCCAGGATTGAGAGAAGTTAAGACACTTCCGACTCCTTCCACTCCTTCGGTGTCTTCTTTTTAGACTTCGATTGTCTTCAACAACTCGGAATTCTTCGGTGGAGATGCTGGATTTTCACGTTCCACTTCGTTGTTCACGAATATATCTTCAACGTCGTTCAATGACTGTAGATCGATTCCAGTAATTACTTTCATCGTGGTGATTCCTCTTCCGTTACCGTGGGGTGAGGTCATGAGAACGGACCTTTTAGGATACCTGCCTCCTCGGACCACCAGACGTCAGCTACCCCAGCGTGTCTCAGCCTGTACTAACTTCGCTGAATCGTCGTCGTCGTGATTTGTTATCTAAAAGTTACATCTGTTTCGTCGGAATATTACCTTCTTCTACCGTAGAACCTGAAAGTATTGATCTCTCCCCCTTTACGACTGAAGTTTCCGAGATTTCTTGTCCGACTGAGAGGACAATCCCAGTTTACGTCAACCACTGAAGTTCAAACTTCAGTCACGAGGTAAATAGTACGGTTTTAGGATCCCGGGAATTCTTAATACGATTTAGATGAGACGAATAAGAAATCTTTACCTTATCGTATCGGACTCACAGTCGTGTAGACAAATGTTGATGAAATAAGTTAAAAAATTCGGGTGAGACCTCTGGATGTCGAGTCCTTTTTTTTTTTTTTTTCTAAGGAAAGTTTTATATTGACGAGTAACTGTTACGTGGGCCAGTGGGTTCTCGAGACTACCTGAACATGTTACTCTAATTACAAAAGAAAAAAAAAGGTACGGACGATTGTGTTGTACGTAGAACGTTGAGTACCTAGTTTTTCATTAAAACTTAAAGTTCGGAACAATAAATTTTTTTGTGTAAAGTATTTCGATGTCGGTGGTGTCTGTCACTAAAGAGACTCCCTAGACCCGTTTCATACGACTTTTGGATAACCTTTGGTAAGATCTACGGAAATTCTTGTAGACACTTAACACTTACCCTTCTCCAGTTTTATAGTTGTAAATGTCCTCAAACTCTCTTCGACTTAGATTGGGAGTACCTACCGAAACTCCCCGAGTCTTGAAGTCCCCTCCTTCATTGACGTTTACACCACCTTTTTCGACTTTAATCTCCCCTCAGATTTCTACACTGACTTAACGATGTCACTTTACTTTCACCTTCGACGAACCAGTACAGGCTGAGAAACACTGGGTTACCTGATATGTCAGGCACCTTAAGAGGTCCAGTCTTATGACCTCACCCATCAACAAGGGAAGAGATCCCCTAGAAGGGTTGGGTCTCTGACCTGGGTCTAGAGGACGTAACGTCCGTCGGCTCGGTGGTCCCTTCGGGGGTTAACGATAGAGTACCATCTTGATCGCCCACTCTTCAACAAAGAATACCTACTTGTTTAGTCAAATAAAGAAAAAATACAAATAAATAAATCAAGTAATAAAAACCAACACCACCCAGAAGCAACACCACGCTCCCGAAGAGTGACGTCACCGAAAAACGTAGCACCCCGTGTCCGACATCCTTGCGCCCGAAGTCATCCACACCACACACGTGAGATCTCGAGACCAAGTCACCAACACCGTGTGTCCGAATCGACGAGACGTCGTACACCCCCAAAAAGGTCTGCTTCACAGTTTGGACGCAGAGAACTCAACATTCCAGCTAAGAATTGAGGTCCTGGTGGTCTCTTCGGGTTCCTTCACCAAAGAACTCGACTTTACACGAGGGTCACTTCTACGACACGTCACTGTTGTTTGGTGTCTCTCTAATGGAATTGGGTCAACGATTTCGTGGACGTCCGAAACTCTGGTAGTCTAGGTTAAAACTACACCTTTCTTCAAGGTGACATCCACTTTACGATAGATTGTTGTGACGTAAAGCGTTTCTTTAATAAATACTTTCCTTCTTAGTCAGATACACCGTTTGAAATAACAACAGAATAAAATTCTTTAACAGTGTTGATGGAACACAGTTGTTTTATGTATTTATAGAATGTCTTGAGTTATATTTTTAGTCTGTTAGGATAACTTTTACCCGTTCTCTAGAGTTATTCTCTAAAAACGTTTCTTCTGTATGTCTATAGATTGTCCATGTGTTTTTCTACGAGTCGTAGTGATTAGTAAGTCAAGTCAAGTCAAGTGAGTCAACATAAGCTGAGAAACGCTGGGGTACTTAGCGTCGTGGGGTCCGGAGGGACAGGTAGTGCTCGAGGACCTCAAGTGGGTTTGAGTACAGGTAGCTCAACCACTACGGTAGGTCAGTAGAGCAGGAGACAGCGGGGGAAGAGGAGGACGGGGGTTAGGGAGGGTCGTAGTTCCAGAAAAGGTCACTCAGTTGAGAAGCGTACTCCACCGGTTTCAAAACCGTATCAGTCATTAGTGATTAGTAATCCTTTTACGTTTAGTTTTGGTGTTACTCCATAGTGGAGTGTAGACAACTTTACCTCTAATAGTCTTTCTGTTCTTTCCTTTCATACACCTCTTTACCTTTGTGACACGTGACAACTACCCCAGATTAGACTACGTCAGTGATACCTCTTTCCTTATCTTTAAGGAGTTTTTTATTCTTTTATCTTGATAGTATACTAGGTCGTATAGATGAGGACTCATAAATGGACTTCTTTTGTTTTTGTGATTGAACTTTTCTACATACGTGGGGACACAAGTAACGTCGTAATAAATGTCGTCGACTCTATATCTTTGATGGATTTACAGGTAACCATCTACTTACCTATTTCTTCAACACTCTAATTTGTGTGTGTGTGTGTGTGTGTGTGTGCATATATAGAGTCACTTCAGTTATACGATTTACTTTATTTAATCTCTTTCTGTTTATGTCATACTAGAGGATATATACACGTAAGATTTGGAGGGGGGACGGTTCGAGTATCTACGTCTCTTGACAACCGTTCTCCACTCCCATTTCCCCCATCTTCTTCACCCACTTGACCAAAAAAAAAAAACAAAAATCATATTTATTTGACTATTTTTTTTTTGTCGTTTTTTTCTTCTCTCTCTCTCTCTCTCTTTTTGTCGATTGTCTTTAATCATGAAGATCCTATAAACGTTCAGCAGTTAAGGAAAGGACATCACCCAGTTCTTCGTTTCCAATCTTGGTCTGAACCTTGTTGACAGACCAAGTTTTCACCCTATTCTCGTGGAGTTCCGACGTATGACAGTGGAACGAATAAATTGAAGACACGTCTCATATAGTACGTTTTACGACTGTCTCCTCCTCTACCAATCTCACGTAGTGGCTGAGTTAACTGTATGTAAACCGTTTGAGTCCCTCTATCGTCTCCTGTCTCCTCGGACCGTACGATGACAGGTACTCCAGTGTTTCTCAACCTATACTGAATCGTTGACTTGTTGTTATTGTTTCAAGGAAAGAATAGTCAAGTCAAGTCAACCCAGCGAGTTAGCACAGGCTGAGAAACGCTGGGGTACTTAGCGTCGTGGGGTCCGGAGGGACAGGTAGTGGTTGAGGGCCTCAAGTGAGTCTGAGTGCAGGTAGTTCAGTCACTACGGTAGGTCGGTAGAGTAGGAGACAGCAGGAGAAGAGGACGGGGGTTAGGGAGGGTCGTAGTCTCAGAAAAGGTTACTCAGTTGAGAAGTGTACTCCACTGGTTTCATGACCTCAAAGTCGAAATCGTAGTAAGGAAGGTTTCTTTAAGGTCCGGACTAGAGGAAGTCTTACCTGATCAACCTAGAGGAACGTCAGGTTCCCTGAGAGTTCTCAGAAGAGGTTATGGTGTCTAGTTTTCGTAGTCAAGAAACCACGAGTCGGAAGAAGTGTCAGGTTGAGAGTGTAGGTATGTACTGGTGTCCTTTTTGGTATCGGAACTGATCTGCCTGGAATCAGCCGTTTCATTACAAAGACGAAAACTTATACGATAGATCCAACCAGTATTGAAAAGAAGGTTCCTCATTCGCAGAAAATTAAAGTACCGACGTTAGTGGTAGACGTCACTAAAACCATGGGGGGTTTTATTTCAGACTGTGACAAAGGTGACAAAAGGGTAGTTAAACGTACTTCACTACCCTGGCCTACGGTACTAGAAGCAAAAGACTTACAACTCGAAATTCGGTTAAAAAAGTGAGAGGTGAAAGTGAAAGTAGTTCTCCGAAAAATCAAGGAGAAGTGAAAGACGGTATTCCCACGACAGTAGACGTATAGACTCCAATAACCATAAAGAGGACCGTTAGAACTAAGGTCGAACACAAAGAAGGTCAGGTCGTAAAGAGCACTACATGAGACGTATATTCAATTTATTCGACCTACTGTTATATGTCGGAACTTCACAAGGAAAAGGATAAACCTTGGTCAGACAACAAGGTACAGGCCAAACTTGACAACGAAGGACTGGACGTATGTCTAAAGAGTTCTCCGTCCAGTCCACCAGACCATAAGGGTAGAGAGAGTCTTAAAAGGTGTCAAATAACACTAGGGGTGTCAGTTTCCGAAATCGTATCAGTTATTTCGTCTTTATCTACAAAAAGACCTTGAGAGAACGAAAAAGGTACTAGGTCGTCTACAACCGTTAAACTAGAGACGGAAAAGATTTTGGTCGAACTTGTAGACCTTAAGTGCCAAGTGCATAACGACTTCGGACCGAACCTCTTAAAACTCGTCATGAAATGATCGTACACTCTACTCACGTTAACACACCATCAACCTCGTAAGAAACAGTAACGCGAAGAAACCCTGACCTTACTTTTGACTGGAAAAGGTCAGGACACCGGTGACGACTCAAAAGGTTTAAACGACCGTATAACTCACGTCGTGAAAGTGTCGTAGTAGAAAGTCCTAAACTTTATCGAGTTGACCTTAAGATAGTGGAGGTGATCGAAACAAGTATCACTACGAAAGATTCCGGGTGAATTGAAGTGTAAGGTTCACAGACCGAGGTCTACTCACTAGTGTGGTAGCACTAATAGACCCAGTACTTCTATAAAAAACATGTCAAGAAGACACATAAGAACGGTGGAGAAGAATTATAGAAGACGAAGACAATCCAGGTATGGTAAAGACAGGAAACAGCTCGGGTAGAAACGTACTTTACAAGGGAACCATAGAGATTAAAAGAACTTCTCTAGAGATCAGAAAGGGTAAGACAAGAAAAGGAGATAAAGAAACGTAACTAGCGACTTCTTCCGAAAGAATAGAGAAGAACGATAAGAAACCTTGAGACGTAAGTCTATGAATATAGAAAGGAAAAGAGGAAACAAAAAACGGAGAGAAGAAAAGTGTCGATAAACATTCCGGAGGGGGCTGTTGGTAGAACGAAAAATCGTAAAGAAAAGGTACCCCTACCAGAACTAGGGACAGAGGACATGTTACAGTACTTGGAGTCAGGTATCAAATAGTCCGTGAGATAGATAGTCTAGATCCGGGAATTTAGATAAAGAGTGAAGGTGACATATTAGTATTCCCTAAACTAACTCCAGTATGGGCTTACCAGATCGCCAAAAGGGATAAAAGAAGTTAAACTCAGACTTAAACCATTTTTCCTCAAGTACTAGACTCGGTGTCAGTCGAGGACCAGAACAAAAACAACTGACATATCTCGAAGAGGTAGAAACCGACGTTTCTTATATCAGTTAGACTAAAACCACAACTGGTAGACCACTACAGGTACACATCAGAAGAGAACTCAACAACCTTCTCCCACAAACGATACTGGTCACGTAAAAGAACCGTTTTGAGATAATCAGAAACGGGACGAAGTAAGGCGTAAGGTTCCGGTTTAAACGGACAATGAGGTCCACAAAGAACTGAAGGATGAAAACGTAAGGTCAGGGGATATTACTTTTCCTGTAGAAAAACCCCACAATCAAGATTTTCCAGAACATCCAGAAGTATCTTGGCAAGTTGAAGTCGAAGAAGTCGTAATGACCAACCCCGTATCTGAACCTAATGACACTATAACTTACCAAACGGAACCTCTGCTTGTCTCTAGTAAGACAACAAAAACTCTAACGTAGGTTCATGACGTAAAGTCTGAGAAAACAACTGGTACTACCAATGAGGTAAAGAAGACTCCCTAAGGACGGGTGTCATCATCTGTATTACCAGTAGACTCAATTTAAGTGGGTAAGGTCAGGTAAAATCAAGTGACTAAGGACCTTACAACTACAAGTGAGAACGGTAGAGAACAAACTGGTGAAGGTTAAACGGAACTAAGTACCTGGACTGTAAGGTCCAAGGATACGTTATAACGAGAAATGTCGTAGCCTGGAACGAAGATAGTGGTCAGTGTAGGTGTCGACCCATAACAAAGACGAAACCGAGGTAGGGAAGTAAGAAAGACCTCAATAAAGAGGTGACGAGAGGTCAGCGCACAACCCGTGGATGACTGGACCCCTCAAGGAGAAAGTCATAGGATAGTAAAACGGAAAAGTATGACAAGTACCCCAAGAGTTTCGTTCTTATGACTTCACCAAACGGTAAGGGAAGAGGTCACCTGGTGTAAGACAGTATGGAAAGGTCGTATTGGGAGGACAGAACCCAACGGGGCGTCCGTACCGAACCAAAGTAACTCAATCTGCTCCGACACCAGGATCACACTAATCTAACTGATCAAAAGACACTCACACCAAAGTCACACAGACGGGAGACTACGGGAGAACGTTGTGAATGATAGAATGAACTCAAAGAGAATGGAACCCGCACCCCATAGAGAAGTGCCGACGAGGTCGTTTCGTGTCGGTGATGAGGAATGGAACCTGGTCCCCATAGAGGAGTGGCGGCGGGAAGGACTGAAAGTTACACCCTATCGAGGAGATCCGGGACACGTCGGTGGCGAGGAACCTGCAGTCCAACGAGGAGAGTCGACGGCGGGGATCGGAGCCCTGTCACACCGAGGAGAGACGACGGTGGAGACTGGAGCCTGAACCCATCGAGGAGAGTCGGCAAGGACGCGGTAGTGTCGGACCGTGAGAGCCGACGACGGGGACTGGAGCCTACACCCATTGGAGAGAACCGACGGCGTGAAACCCGTACCTCAGGAGGACCTAAGACGGGGACTGGAGTCTGAACCCCATCGAGGAGAACCGTCGCGAATGACGAGGTCAGTGTCGGCGGGTGCGGATCCGACATGTGACAGTGGGACGAAGAAATTGAAGACACGTCTCATATAGTACGTTTTACTACTGTCTCCTACTCTACCAATCTCACGTAGTGGCTGAGTTAACTGTATTTAAACCGTTTGAGTCCCTCTATCGTCTCCTATCTCCTCGGACCGTACAATGACAGGTACTCCAGTGTTTCTCAACCTATACTGAATCGTTGACTTGTTGTTGTTGTTTCAAGGAAAGAATATCGACCTCTTATTTATTTCTTAAAACTTAGTATGTAACATGTTGTATTTTTACATGAAATTTACCTCGTATCTAAATTTAAATTATAACACTTTGAAGGCTCTTTTCAACTCTCTAGTAGAAACAATAGAACCCAATCCATTAATAAACAATCTAACCTCTATTTTTCATACTTAGTACTTTCTTTTTCCAACTATTAAACCTAAAGTAATTTTAATTTTCGAAGGGAAATTTTCTGGAATGTGTTTCAGAACATAAAGTTACGAATATCATCAAAATAAGTATTATCGAGGTTTGACCTTTATCGTGTATACAGGAAAGAACCATCCATTTATTGAACACCGTACGAGTGCGTCACCTTATCATGAATCGTTGTCTTTCCCCTTTTGTTGTCTAGGTCCGTTGTTGTACTTACTTAGTAGTACGATTCATTCTCTTCGGTCCACGATTCTTGACGTATGACTTACATCCCGACCGAAGTCTCCACACACTACCTCGGGGTGTACCCGAGGTACGAGTCCTCCTGGAACACAAACCAAATTACGATACAAAAACGACGGAACTTTAAGAATTATTAAAACATTGTTCCCCAGGGTGTAAATTTAAAAAAAGATCCGGGACGTTTGATGCATTAACAAAAGTGACACACTAAGGTAATCATACTCTAAAATCCCTTCGACTTTAAGACCATTGTTTTTTAGTCATTAATCTTCTCTCCCATAACTACCGTTTCTCCGTCTCTCTTCGAAAAACCTCACTACTTTTACAGAATATAGTATCTAACACCACAAATAATGTGATAAGATACATAAATAATTTTGGTCAATTTAACCTTAAATCTCGACCCTCAAAAATAACAAATACTTAGTATGAATAAATGTTACTGGTTTGTTGTTGTCGTGTTAGTCATTTCTAGTGTGTGTAAAAGATATTTCATTTGAGACTACCGAAGGGAAGTGTAAACCTTGTCTTGAGACTTGAGAAAAGTGAAGACGACCCTTTAGTCCAGAAGGATTGGAGACACTGGAGTGGAGGGAAAGGATGATGTGAGTCAGTGAACCGGAAGAGTGAGAAAGAATGTGTCTGACTCGAAGAAAGATGGAATCCAGAGACGTGATCGAATACACTGACACTAAGGAATGGGAGTAGAAACGTGCTGAGTGAGAACAATAAACGAGAGTTACATTCAGAAGAAGTCACTCCAGAGGGGATTGGTAGGTTAACTATCATCGGAGTCCCTGAGTCAGTCTAGTGGAGTGACTTAAGAAACGGATCGAGGACAGTTCGGGATTGTAAGGGTCGAATAGTAAATAAATAGACGAGACCACTAAATCAAGACAGGGTGAGAACACTAAGGTACCTGACATCGGGTGGTCCGAGGAGACAGGTACCCTAAAAGGTCCGTTCTTATGACCTTATCAAACGAGAAAGGAAGAGGTCCCCTAGAAGGATCGGGTCCATGACTTGGGTCCAGAGGAAGTAATGTCTGTCTAAGAAAGGACTGACTCGATGGTCTCTTCGGGTAATTCTTCTGACCCTTGGATTAGACAGTGTCAGCGGTGAGATAAGAACCACAGATCCTGTCGTGGACTATGCATCACACACGAGTCATTTGTAAACGACTTACTCTCTCAACTATTTTGCACTATACTATTAGATTACTATACTTTTCCCGAATTCCCAAAGAATAATGTATAAAAGTATGACTAGTACCCGTTCTTATGACTTCGCCAAACGTTAACGGAAGAGGTGACCTGGTGGAAAACAGTCTTGAGAGGTAGTACGGGACATGTAGAACTCTCTGGGATGACCCGTACCGAGTATCAAAGTAACTCAATCTGTTCCGACACCAGGTACACTAGTCAAACCAATCAAAAGACACTAACACCAAAAGTAAGACAGACGGGAGACTTCCTTTTCCTTTTCTCCGAATACCTTTGAAGGACTACCCTCTCTGACGGACTCCCCATTTGACCCAGAACAAGACTATCCACCCCGGTACGAGACATTTAGACATTAGGTCAAAAGACAACTACCCGTCCCGACACAAGGGAGGGACAACAAACTGGACTCTGGTTTGATACCACCTCCTTTACTTCTATTACCACTGGAGAAAGTCTTCCAGGGGACGTGCGTGACGACGTGAGTCACACGGGTTGGAACGTCATCTGGTGACAGTTGTGTACGGAGACGTCCTCTGAGGACCTGTGAGTTCCCGTTCAGACCCAGTCAGAGAACACCCCAGTGACGAGGAAAGAGGACCCAGGACCACGTGTGTTCCAAAAGAAACACGGGAGGTTCTCAGACAAAGGGGTACAGTGAATTTCAACAATGAGAGACGTTGAATTTCATTCGGTCAGTTGATATCCCTCCCTGGAACTTTGGGTTTTTTTCTCCGTTTTTTCTAGAAGTACTGTCTATTGGTGCTACCACACTAGTGAGTGAATCTCGGTCTGTAGGACCTTACACTTCAGTTCACCTGGAATCCTTCGTAGTCAAGTCAAGTCAAGTCAAGTCAGTGAGTTAGCACAGGGTGAGACACTAGGGTACTTAATGTCGTTCGGTCCGGAGGGACAGGTAGTGGTAGAGGGCCTCAAGGGAGTCTGAGTGTAGGTAGCTCAGACACTACGGTAGGTCGGTAGAGTAGGAGCCAGCAGGGAAAGAGAAGGACGAGGATTAGGGAGGGTCGTAATCTCACAAAAGGTTACTCAGTTGAGAAGCGTACTCCACCGGTTCCATGACCTCGAAGTCGAAATCGTAGTAAGGAAGGTTTCTTTAGGGTCCCGACTAGAGGAAGTCTTACCTGACCAACCTAGAGGAACGTCAGGTTCCCTGAGAGTTCTCAGAAGAGGTTGTGGTGTCAAGTGTTTGGATCACCTCCACTACCTTAAGGTCGACTCGATAACTTTTAGGATTTTCTACTACGACACTTTCACGATGTGAGTTATACAGTCGTTCAAACCTTTTGAGTCGTCACCGGTGTCCTGACCTTTTCCAGTCAAAAGTAAGGTCAGGGTTTCTTCCCGTTACTGTTTCTTACGAGTTTGATGGTGTGTTAACGTGAGTAGAGTGTACGATCGTTTCATTACGAGTTTTGAGAGTTTCGGTCCGAAGTTTCCATGTACTTGACACTTGAAAGTCTACAAGTTCGACCTAAATCTTTTCCGTCTCCTTGGTCTCTAGTTTAACAGTAAACACACACACTTAATGAACATGTATATGAAATGGGTTAAAAAGATAACAATTCAACTAAAAGTACTCGGAAAACACATAAGTCCTATCATTANCTTTTTCAACCGAATTTTGAGTTGTAAGTCTTTTGATTCTAGTACTGTAGACCAGGGTAGTGAAGTACCGTTTATCTACCCCTTTGTTACCTTTGTTACTCTCTGAAATAAAACCCCCTGAGGTTTTAGTGACGTCCACCACTGACGTCGGTACTTTAATTTTCTGCGAACGACGAATATTCTTTTCGATACTCGTTGGATCTGTCGTATAATTTGTCGTCTCTGTAATGAAACGGTTGTTTCCAGGTAGATCAGTTTCGATACCAAAAAGGTCATCAGTGCATACCTACACTCTCAACCTGATATTTCTTTCGACTCGTGGTTTCTTAACTACGAAAACTTGACACCATAACCTCTTCTGAGAACTCTCAGGAACCTGTCGTCCCTCTAGGTTGTTAGGTAGGATTTCCTTTAGTCGAGACTTATAAGTAACCTACCTGACTACGACTTCGACCTTAAGGTTTCTCTGCCTGTGTTAACTCACTCACTTTACTTGACTTTACTAATGTATAAATCCGTTTTTTTGTCCGTCGTTTCTCTTCAACACATTGTCACTAGGGAAATAAATGGTTTGTGTTTACAACAAGTCAATGAGTCAACACAGGTTGAGAAACTCTGGGGTACCTGACGTCGTACGGTCCGGAGGGACAAGTAGTGGTTGAACGCCTCGAATGAGTTTGAGTACAGACAATTAAGTCACTGTGGTAGGTTAGAACAGAAGACAACGGGACAAGAGTAAGACGGAAGTTAGAAGTGGTCGTAGTCTCAGAAAAGATTACTCAGGCGAAAAGGGTAGACCACCGGCTTCATAACCTCGAAGTCGAAGTCGTAGTCAGGAAAGTTACTTATAAGTCCTAACTAAAGGAAATCCTAAAAGACCAAACTAGAAGAACGTCAGGTTCTCTGAGTTCTCAGAAGAAGTCATGGTGTCAAACTTTCGTAGTTAAGAAGTAGTCAGTCGGAAGAAATGCCAGGTTGAGAGTGTAGGTATGTACCGATGACCTTTTTGGTTTCGAAACTGATCTACCTGGAAACAACCGTTTCATTACAGAGACAACAAATTATACGACAGATCCAACGAGTTGAAAAGAAGGTTTCTCGTTCACAGAAAATTAAAGTACCGACGTCAGTGGTGGACGTCACTAAAACCTCAGGGGGTTTTATTTCAGAGAGTAACAAAGGTAACAAAGGGGTAGATAAACGGTACTTCACTACCCTGGTCTACAGTACTAGAATCAAAAGACTTACAACTCAAAATTCGGTTGAAAAAGTGAGAGGAGAAAGTGAAAGTCCTTCTCCGAGAAATCAAGAAGAAACGAAAGACGGCATTAACATCACAGTAGACGTATAGACTCCAATAACTATAAAGAGGACCGTAAGAACTAAAGTCGAACACGAAGTAAGTCCGACCGTAAAGTGTACTACATGAGACGTATCTTCAAGTTATTCGTCCCACTGTTATATGTCGGAACTTCATGAGGAAAGGACTAAACCCTGGTCAGACAACAAGGTGCAGGCCAAGATTGACAACGAAGGACTGGACGTATGTCTAAGAGTTCTCCGTCCAGTCCACCAGACCATAAGGGTAGAGAACTTCTTAAAAGGTGTCAAACAACACTAGGTGTGTCAGTTTCCAAAACCGTGTCAGTTATTTCGTCTTCATCTACAAAAAGACCTTGAGAACACGAAAAAGTTACTAGGTTACCTACAACTGTTAAACTAGAGACCAAGGAGACGGAAAAGATTTAGGTCGAACTTGTAGACTTTCAAGTGTCAAGTACATGGAAACTTCGGACCGAAACTCTCAAAACTCGTAATGAAACGATCGTACACTCTACTCACGTTAACACACCATCAAACTCGTAAGAAACAGTAACGGGAAGAAACCCTGACCTTACTTTTGACTGGAAAAGGTCAGGACACCGGTGACGACTCAAAAGGTTTGAACGACTGTATAACTCACATCGTGAAAGTGTCGTAGTAGAAAATCCTAAAAGTTATCGAGTCGACCTTAAGGTAGTGAAGGTGATCCAAACAAGTATCACTACGAAGGATTCCGGGTGAACTGAAGTGTAAGGTCCTACAGACCGAGATCTACTCACTCGTATGGAAGTACTAGTAGACCTAGCACTTCTAGAAAAAACATGTCAAGACACATAAGAACGGTGGAGAAGAATTATAGAAGAAGAAGACAGGAAATAACACGGGTAGAAACGTACTTTATAAGGGAACCATCGAGATTAAAGGAACTTTTCTAGAGATCAGAAAGGGTAAGACAATAAAAGGAGATAAAGAAACGTGACTAGTGACTCCTTCCAAAAGAATAGAGAGGAACGATAAGAAACGTTGAGATGAGTTTACCTACATAGAAGGGAAAAGAGGAAACATAAAGCGAAGAGGAGAAAAGAGTCTATAAACATTCCGGAGGAGTCTGTTGGTAAAACGGAAAAACGTAAAGAAAAAGAACCCCTACCAGAACTAGGGACGGAGGACATGTTACAGTGTTTAGAGGTAGGTACCAAGAAGTCTGTGAGACAGACAGTCTAGATTAGGGAACTTCGACAAAGAGTGAAAGTGACATTCCCTAAACTAAATCCAGTATGGACTTACCAGATCGCCAAAAGGGATGAAAGAAGTTAAGTTCAGACTTAAACCGTTATTCCTCAAGTACTAGACTCGGTGTCAACCGAGGGTAAGAACAAAAACGACTGACATATCTCTAAGAAGTAGAAACCGACGTTTCTAATATTAGTCAGACTAAAGTCATAAGTGGTAGACCACTACAGGTACACATCTCAGAACAGAACACAACAACGTTTTACCACAAACGACACTGGTCACACAAGAGAACCGTTTTGAGATAATCGGAAACGGGACGAAGTAAGACATCAGGTTCCGGTTTAAATGGACAATGAGGTCTATAAAGAACTGAAGGATTTACAAATAACGTCAGTTACTACGAACGAGGAACCTTCCTTTCGATACTGTTTGGGTCTGTCGTAAAAGTTTTCGTCTCTGTAGTGAGACGACTGCTGCCAGGTGTATCAGTTTTGATACCAAAAAGGTATCAAAACATCAGTTCATGTTTACACTCTTGACCAGGTATTACTTTCGACTCGTGACTTCTTAACTACGAAAGTTTAATACCACGATCTCTTACTAGAACTCTCAGGGAACCTGTCTTTCCTCTAGTTAGGTCAGTTGAGACTCATAAGTAACCTTACTGACAACGAATTCGACTTTGAAGTTATAAAACCGGTGGACTGCACTTCTCGGGTGAGTGACCTTTTCTGGCACTACGACCCTTTCTATCTCCCGTCCTCCTCTTCCCCTACTATCTCCTACTCTACAAACCTATCGTAGTATCTGAGATACCTATACTCAAACTCGTTTGAGAGCCTCTACCACTTCCTGTCCCTTGGGACCACACTACGTCGAGTATCTCAACGTTTCTTCACCTGTACTGAATCGTTGACTTATTGTTGTTGTTTATCATCGATTCACCGAAGGGTCCAAAGAGTCATCATTTCTTAGGTGAACGTCACGTCCCCTGTGACCCCTACACCGAAACTAGAGGTACAGTACTTTTATGGGACCTTATTCTTTACCGTTGGGTGAGGTCATAAGAACGGACTTCTTAGGGTACCTGTCTCTTTGGACTACCTGATGTTAGGTTCCCGCCGTTTCTCGACCTGTGTTGACTCACTGACTCGTACGTGAATCCGTATCATCGATTCTCACATCCAAGACTCTAGTCTATTCGACAACATCTTAGGTCTGTAAGACACACCGAAACCCGTTCAGAGAATTGAAGAGATACGAAGTGACAAAGTAAACAATTTTCCCCATTTTAACAGGGTTGAAGTAATATTCCAAAACTCTCATAATTTACTTTAATAGTACATGACACAGATCGTTTTACGGACTGTGTAACATTCACACGTAACACTGGGACGCCTGGCATCGGGTGGTTCGAGGAGACAGGTACCCTAAGAGGTCCGTTCTCATGACCTCACCCAACGGTAAAGGGAGAGGTCCCCTAGAAGGGCCGGGTCCCTAGCTTCGTTCCAGAGGTCATAACGTCCGTCTGCGAATTGGAGACTCGGTGGTCCCTTCGGGTGATTTAATAGTATCAGTTAAAATTAACTACAGTGAGTATTCACAGTTCTTTAATTTCATAGTTATATCATTGAGTAGGTTTTCGACGGGAAATACCCCGTTACCGTGGCGTGAGGTCTTGAGAACGGACCTTTTAGGGTACCTACCTACTCGGACCATCCGACGTCAGGTACCCAAACGCTTCTCAGCCTGTACTGACTTGCTGAAGTGAAAGTGAAAAGTGAAAGTACGTAACCTCTTCCTTTACCGTTGGGTGAGGTCACAAGAACGGACCTCTCAGGGTCCCTGTCCCCTCGGACCACCCGACGGCAGATACCCCAGCGTGTCTTACCCTGTGCTGACNGGGAAATACCCCGTTACCGTGGGGTGAGGTCTTGAGAACGGACCTTTTAGGGTACCTACCTACTCGGACCATCCGACGTCACGTACCCAAACGCTTCTCAGCCTGTGCTGACTTGCTGAAGTGAAAGTGAAAAGTGAAAGTACGTAACCTCTTCCTTTACCGTTGGGTGAGGTCACAAGAACGGACCTCTCAGGGTCCCTGTCCCCTCGGACCACCCGACGGCAGATACCCCAGCGTGTCTTACCCTGTGCTGACTTCGCTGAATCGTCGTCGTCGTCGTCGTCGTCGTGTCGGAATTTCAACTCTCAATACATAATAAGCCACCTTTGAAAATCCTGAAATTCGGCCGTCCGTCGTTGAGTTCATTGGGACTCTTTTGACGAGATTCCTTTACTTCACTCCTTGGTCCAATACATCTTTAAAACGTTGTTTCCCGTCCATTAGACCAGTAGTTTCTAATAACAATTAATTTCCTTTAGTCTATAGGGTTCAATTCCTTACATCGCGAAAAGACACATACCCTTTTACGTTCTCAGGTCTGAGTGACTTTAGTAAGGAAAGTATACGTAGAGTCGACAGACCCCGGTCATAGGAAACACAAAGTCAGGTCTCGAAGGAAAGGAGTCCCGAGTGACACCCGTCACCGACATCAGACTACCGACGATCTAGTCTCCATAAACAGAACACAAGGAAACCCCGAGTGCCCCAGTCCAACCTCCCGACATTAACCACTACTTTAGGAACAAATGCCTGTACCGCCTTTTATAAGGCAAAGAGAAAGAAGGAGAACCAGTTCTTAAGCTGGTTATAAACCTCTGTAAAGTACCGGGTAAAAACAGGGTACCGTGACCCTCCGAGTAGGGTCTAGTCCGTTATTAAGAGTAACTATTGAGGTCCACAATTAAAGACCTAATCCGGGTAACTATTTATTATTTTCTAAGAGACCTAAGAGAAATAAGATTGGATGATACTAGGTGTTCGATGGAGGGAACAACGAAGAAGGTCACGGATCTTAGTGTGCTTCTGTCAATGACTAGTGTGTGTCTTGATATGTATTCTAGTTAACAAAGTTCAGTGAATTAGTAACGATGTAAACAACCTCCGGACGAATGTGTAACACACACAATGTGTGTTGTTAGTATATTTTATCTACATTCATTACAACGACAATACGGGTCTCAGGCTCAGGGGTTTTGACTCTCTTATTCTGCAAGTGTCGTTACGTTTTCGTATTTCCCCAAATAATGATCGAGTTCGGTCCTGGGTACAAAGTAGGTCGTGTCACCTTAGTCTGTTTCCGGGGCTCGAGACTTAGTGTATATGAAAATATTTCTGCCAAGAAACAAAGACATTGTCGTATCGACTAACCAATTTGACATGTGCGCGCGCACGCACGCGGCCCCTGAAAATTTGGAGCGTAGGGATAGGTCTAACCGAGTCCAGACCGCGCCCGCCCCCCGATGCCCCTAAAAAAGACTAACCAGCTCGATGTGATGGACACCCTTAAGGGTCTCGGAGTCGAAAAGAGTCCGGATCGGGCGGGGAATCTCGGACAGGACCGAAGTCAAACCAGGATTGTCAACGGTCATTGTAACTGTTTCAATATCACATCGTCTGCGTGTTTCGTATTTGTAATACTTTTGTCTTGTTTAATTTTGTTACTAGTCACATTAATCAACATCAGGTCAACGTTATTTGGTAGTTAAGTATCCTCTCGGTCGACCTCTTCGGTTTAAGACCGTCCTAGTCCATCTCTCTTTTTCTATTTACAAAATAGAAACAAATGTTTCCATATGAGACAGTCGAACATCCAGTGTCGTATTCTCTTTTCCCAAATGACCTTTTGTCTAAGTCTGATCATATAAAAGTCTTCAGTTTCAATATTTATTATAAGTCATCAAATAAGTCATTAACTAAGAACAACCAGACGTACTTCATTAGTGCAAAAGGTAATCGCGAACAGTAAACAATGGGTCAAGTCACCATAATATATTTCCGATAGTCTTGGAATATAAACAAATTTTTCAAGAAAAATACTCTGAAGAACTTTTAAAACATTTTCGCCACATTTCAATACTATCAGATATTTCCTGTTTGGTTTTATCGTACCAATTTCTAGACTCATGTCACGTTAATCGTCCTTTGAACCTATAAAGACATTGTGTATTGTAAAATCCTATTACTGTTTAATACTGACTATTGTAATATAGTCCTGTATAGTCTACAATCCCTAAGGTATATTTAAAAACCTATAGATATAATTGCTGTAAATAGGTATGATCACTTTAACACACCACCCAGATACACGACGAACACTTGAATTGAGGAGGTCTCAGTAAAGTCGAGTAGAATGCACAGAACCAACGAGGGAAACCGTCAAATTCTGGTGGTACCCACGAACCTATCTACTTACTGGTCAAGAATAAACGCTGGAGACCTACTCGTTCACAAAATTAATTACTCACCTAAAGGGATCCCTGGTGACACTTCAAGCTTCCCAGTTGGAGGTAGTGAGGACATTTAAAGAGTCAGTTGACTCTTTAGGCATTGACCGACCCTAATCAGAACAGGGAAAAGCAGTCTCGGATCAAGAGTATATTATAGAAGTGAAAATAAGACTGTTAAGATAATTCTTTCGACTTAATTCCTTTTTACAGTCTAGTCCGATAATGGAGTGGTGAGTCGGTTCTGGTGAGTCAAAGGATATTGACTCGTTTGGAACCACGGAAAGTTGGTCGGGAAAGGGAGTTACAGAAAGTTGACACACCCATAAAGGGACAATAGAATGTTGGTTCGGGGTGGGTCATAAAGAGATGATCACTCATAAGAGATCATAGAAAGTTGATAGGCGGGGGTGCAGGAACTCTCCCCCGCACAAGGACGGTATGGGGTGGTCTATTTTGAGTCCTAGTAGTTAGTCAAGTCCTCTGAGTGAGTCTAAGTGCACCTGAGGACTTCCTCCACCTATCCACGTCCTCCGGAGACGACGTGGTTCCGAGACCTGGGAACATCTCACGTCCGCCTCGTGTCTTCAGGAAGACCCAGGGAAGTACCAGAGGCATTGACAGCTGAATTTTTTCCCAGTGTCGGAATTTCAACTTTTTATAAATAATAAGTCACCTTTGAAAATCTGCAGTCCGGACCCTCCGTCGTAGAGTTCGTTGGGACTCCTTTGACGAGACTCCGTCACTCCCCTCCTTGGTCCATTACCTCTTTAAAACGTTGTTTCCTGTCCATCAGACTTGTAGTTTTCTGAACAATTACTTTCTTTTAGTCTATAGGGTTCAATTCCTTACATCGCGAAAAGACACATACCCTTCCACGTTCTCAGACCTGAGTGACTGGAGCAAGGAAAGTATGAATAGAGTCGACAGTCCGGTCAGAGGACACAAAAAGTCAGGCCTCGAAGGAAAGGAGTCCCGAGTGACACCCGTCACCGACATCAGACTACCGACGATCTAACGTCCATAACCAGAAGAACACAAGGAAACCCCGAGTGTCAGAGTCCAACTTCCCGACATTAACCACTACTGACGCTGTAGGAATAAATGACTATTCCGTCCCTTATAAGGTAAAGAGTCTCGAAAGAACGGAAAGACAAATACCCTATACACTGAGATAAAAGTCTAGTATATACAATTTAGTTGACAGTAAACTTAATAAAAATAAACTAAGGAAATTAGAATTTTCTCCCGTATAGTTTTATAAAGTTATTGTCTTTCAAACTTAAAATGGAATTTTACATTAAATAAGACCTTTAACACCCTGTTTTTTCGTTAGTCATAAAAAGTATTACTCTCTCAGAATTTTATCGTATGGACTTATATGTATAAAGTCTAATAAAATTCTAAAATTATGCTCACACCAGTATTACGTATCTGAAATTATAACGATATCGTAAAAAGTAAATATTCTTACTTTTTATCTGAGTACTAGAACTGTCTATATAATAGATCCGAATAAGTCTTCAGAATGGTGTGAGAACGGAAGGTTTCTGTCCTTTACGACACGAACATGGAATAAGGAATTTCACTAAGACAAAAAATAATACAAAAGAGAATTTTTTAAAAGTTTCACAAACACAAAATAAATTACAAATAAATCCATGGGTTCCACTTTCCACAAATCAAGTCAAGTCAGCGAGTCAGCGCAGGCTGAGAAACGATGGGGTACTTAGCGTCGTACGGTCCGGAGGGACAGGTAGTGGTTGAGGGCCTCAAGTGAGTCTGAGTGCAGGTAGCTCAGACACTACGGTAGGTCGGTAGAGTAGGAGACAGTAGGGGAAGAGGAGGACAGGGGTTAGGGAGGGTCGTAGTCTCAGAAAAGGTTACTCAGTTGAGAAGCGTACTCCACCGGTTTCATGACCTCAAAGTGGAAATCGTAGTAAGGAAGGTTTTTTTAGGGTCTCGACTAGAGGAAGTCTTACCTGACCAACCTAGAGGAACGTCAGGTTCCCTGAGAGTTCTCAGAAGAGGTTGTGGTATCAAGTTTTCGTAGTTAAGAAACCACGAGTCGGAAGAAGTGTCAGGTCGAGAGTGTAGGTATGTACTGGTGCCCTTTTTAGTATCGGAACTGATCTGTCTGAAATCAGCTGTTTCATTACAGAGACGAAAACTTATACGATAGATCCAACCAGTATTGAAAAGAAGGTTCCTCATTCGCAGAAAATTAAAGTACCGACGTTAGTGGTAGACGTCACTAAAACCTCGGAGTTTTTTATTTCGGACTGTGACAAAGGTGATAAAGGGGTAGATAAAGGGTACTTCACTACCCTGGTCTACGGTATTAGAAACAAAAGACTTACAACTCGAAATCCGGTTGAAAAAGTGAGAGGAGAAAGTGAAAGTAGTTCTCCGAAAAATCAAGGAGAAGTGAAAGACGGTATTCCCACAACAGTAGACGTATAGTCCAATAACTATAAAGAGGGCCGTTAGAACTAAGGTCGAACACAAAGGAGGTAAGGTCGCAAAGAGCACTACATGAGACGTATCTTCAATTTATTCGTCCCACTCCAAGGTACTTAATAAATTCTTGATTAGACTGACTTTCTCTTATACACAGTCACTTTGAGGTGCATACTTTTTATGACATCGTCTACAAAGACACTCCTCTAATAGAAGTCAAATATAGTTTGAATGTTTATACGGAGTTTTCGAATTTTTTTTGATTAGAACGGTTAATTTGAGGTACTTAAAATCGAACAAACAGTACCTTTATTGGACCTTTCACTCCTATACTAGTATGACTTCTCCGACTAAAGTAAGAGAAAGTACTTTTACTACGAAAACCAAGTACTAAGTAAACCTACGTACTTAAGAACCGAGGGACAGGTTCGTGAGAAAGGTCCAGAAAAGAAGATTACGAGACTATCGTAGAGACCCAGAAACTACCATAAAAACGGAAGGGTTGAGTAAACCGTTTTTCGGTTGACTTTTGACATGAGTGAAGTCCCTTATACGTGTGAACTCTTCGTTGGAGTCATAAACGTAACCCCACCAAGTCGATCTAAGAGGATCTTTACACCATAGACGAACGATTTAGACACTGAAATTGTCAAAAAAAAAAGAAAAAAAGGTTAGGTAAACAAGAAACAAAAAGAAGAGTCCAGTTCCTCTTTTATCAGAAGAGAAACAACTACTTTATCTAAAACAGTATCCAAAAATAAGATTAAGGATCGGGAATTTTTATAAATTTTTTAGAACCACCCTCCACCCTCCCCCTAAGTCCTAACCCTCGAACATATGTGGTCACCACCTAAGTACAGTTACATACCGTTTTGGTTATGTCATAACATTTCATTTTTTTTTTTTTTAATTTTTTTAGAACTTGATAAACTTGTACAAACACTATTAGTCATACATTTTATTGTATAAAACGTATGTTTTTACTGTGTAGGTTTACGTATAAAGAGTACACTCTGTATTTAAAGGTACACACTAAGGTACTCACTCCTAGAAATATCAAATTGTAAGTAAATAAATGGGTACTTTGTGTAAACGACTTTAACACCGAAGGACGGAAAGAAGACAAATAAAAAGAAAGTCAAAATGATAAAAAACGACGTCTAAAGAAAAGAGTAGAGAAAAAAACCCTAAAAAAACCTACCAAAGTTAAAATGTTGTCGAAATAACTTTATATAAGAGTATGGTATTATGAACAGGAATATTTCATATGTCAAGTCCCCAAAAAATTATAGAAGTATCTCAACACGTTAGTAGTGGTGATAGATTAAAGTATTATAAAAGTGTTAAGGTATTTTTTGAGGCATGAGTACTCGTTTTTGAGGGATAAAGGAGGAGGTGTTCAGAGACCGTTGGTGATTTGATAAAAGACAAAGACACCTAAACGGACAAGACCTGTAAAGTATATTTACTTAGAATGTTATACACTGTAAAAAACTGACTGAAAAAAGTAAATCTTACAAAAGTTTTAAGTAAGTACAACATCGTACACAGTCATGAAGGAAAAATTAGTGACTTATTATAAGATGATGTACCTATATAACGTAAAATAACTAGGTAAGTAGTCAACGACCTGTAAACCCGGGTAGTTGAAAAAAATCGATAATACTTATTCAACTATACTTATAAGTACATGTTTAAAAATTACACCTTTATACGAAAGTTAAGAGAACCCATATCTAGATCTGTATTAAAGTAATGACAAAATTTTAAAAATTAATTAAATTAATCTTTATTTTACAAAAATGTAAATTAAGTATAAAAGTCAAAAAATACTTAATAAACAAATAAGTGTAACACTACAAATAAAAAACAACTAAAGATTATCGATACATAAGATGTATACGTTTAACAACTAAAAATTATTAATAAAAATAAGATTTGAAATGGTTTACATGTATATCGAATTTTTAGATGTTCACAACCCTGAAAGGTCCATCAGATCACCAATTCTTGGATGAACGGTTATGTCTCGTGTACATACCCAAGTTAGGGACCAGGTCCTTCGAAGGTACACGACATCCCGTTCAATCGGGTACTCGGTATTGACAACTCGGATATACGTCGTTGATGACTTCGGGTGTGTGGATCTCGGTGTACCGTTGATGACTCGAGTGTAGGACACTGATGACTTCGATCGTACGGGATCTCGGGTACGACACGCTGTTTTCTTCGGCGACGTTACTCTTCGGGTGTGCGACGTTGTCTCATCGAGAATGAGCGATGTTGATCTCTCTCGGACACATATGGTTGCTTCTGGGTCGTGTCAGTTTTTATTTGTTACTTTTTCAGAATTGTGTAATGTTCACAATAGTACTTTATTAGTGGTCGAAATAGAGGTAAGAAAGAACGGTCACTATTAACGAAAATGAAGAAAATCAAAAAAAAGATAATTATAATCATAAATGGAGGTATAAAGATTCGTTACTCGAATACGACAGTAAGAACTATCAAGTCAACACATACACTATGTAAGTGGAGGATGACATCAAGAACCCGAAGGAACATGGAGTCTGTCATTTCTTAGACGGACGTTACACCCTCTACACTCAAACTAGGGACCCAACCCTTCTAGGGGATCTCTTCTCTTTCCAATGGGTGAGGTCATGAGAACGGACCTTTAAAGGTACCTGTCTCCTCCGACCACCCAATGTAAGGTACCACAGTGTCTCAACCTATGTTGACTCACTGATTGTGAATTTGAAAAAGTGAAGTAACATCAAGAATATCGTAAGAGATGAGAAAAGGGGTATGGTGTAAAGGAAAGTTGGACATCTTATAAATGATTATATAATTTAATTATAAATTATTAACTGATATATTCATTACCCAAAGGGAATATATTTATTACCCGAAGGGAACACCGAGTCAACCACTTCTTAGGTGGACGTTACACCCTCTGGACCCAAGTTAGGGACCCAACCCTTCTAGGGGACCTCTTCCTTTTCTGTTGGGTGAGGACATAAGACCGGACCTCTTAAGGTACCTGACATGTCAGGTACCCCAACGTTTGTCAGCCTGTACTGACTCGTTGAAAGTGAAAGTGAAAGTATATTTATTATTAAAAAACGAGAACAGTATATCACAGGATACTTGTATAAATAAAGAACAAGTTGGAAAACAAAACCAAAAATAATTCTTTAGTGCTAAAAGACAAATCGAAAATTAACGTAAAGTACGGGAAGGTCTAACGTCTTTTTATTTATTGTAGTTTGACTCATCTGAAAGATAGGAAAATTACGAAAAACAACAACTAAAAAAAGGGGTCGACGCGACGAACACCCCAGAATCAAGCGACCGATACTTTTGTACTTCAGGATTGGTAACCTGGAAATCCCTTAAGGGAAGAAAAATACGAGAATGTCAGTAGAGAAGACGTAGACAGATTCGATAACGAAAGATCCGAACCACGAGTCGACCTTAGAAGGAAATAGTAATAACACCCTCAAATTCTTTTTTTAGGAAAAGGACACAACCGAAACCCAGAAGATTCTTGATTTACGGTTCTACCCCTATTTACTCGTTTGTTAAATAATTACTTTACGGACACTTATCTTTGTTCCTATAACCTCTCCGACTCCCTTAGATAGTCTAGTCTTCTGTTCAGACTGGGAGTCCCTACCTCCCAAGCTACCTTCCTTCCAATTTGTTCGGAAACACACCGGGTACTCTTCTCAGGACCCGGAGGGTCCTTATTCGGAAAGAATCATTACCTTATTAAACGACCCTGGTCACGTACCTTTCGGGTCCGACCCGACCCAAAGACTCGTGTCGTCAATTCTGCGAACCAGTTATCAGAGGATATCAAACCTTCCAACGGTTTACGTAAGAGCACCGGTGATTCCGGTGGAACAAAGAATCTAAAGTATATAAAAAAAGGGGAATCAAATCAGGGAACAAAACCATCTAGTATAGGAGATCAACGAATTCTAGTACCACGTGATTATAGGACACGTTATAAGGAATTATAAACCAAATAAGGGGAAAAGAGTCACAAATAGGTGACTTTGACAGGGAGACCCGTTCCTTACTCCCTTAGAAATATGATATATAAACGACCTACATAACGTCCCAAGAAGAAGGACCCTTGGACCGATAGAGAAGTAAACCACCAAGGTATAGACTTTTACCCGAGTCCAGACCCCTGACTCGTTCCGTGACACTGAGAAACGACCCTAGTGACAGGAGTCGGTCGACGAGGAGGTAAGGATGGAGACTAACGTCTACAATTCAGTATGGAAACTTCCCACGGACCCGTAAAACAGGGATCTTTGGATTTAAAGATAATTAAGAGAGAGACGGTCGATTCAAGAGAGTCGACGGTGAAATTGGAACGATCACCAATACCATTGACACCAGGGAACTAAAGACGTTACTTCACGACGATGGACCAAAGAGAATAAGGTCCCTGAGTAGCACAGACAGTGAAAAATCACTCGGACCGAGACTCGAATAAGGTCCCTGAGTAGCACAGACAGTGATAATCACTCGGACCGAGACTCGGCAGAGAAGGATGTAAATCCGTACCTAATGTCTATTGACCATGATTTCAAGAATCACTGTCGTGACAGAAGGCATTCTTCGTCGTGAATGGGGAACATTACTCTGTCCTTCTTTCCCCAGTCTCGTGTTCGTAATTTTCCTATCGTGTTGATAACTCTTCTAGTCCTATGTTATTTTTGATCGATCTTGCATGATCCGGGTTCTACCCGAAGGGGCCGCCGTGATCACCACTTCTTGGGTGGACGGTTACATCCTCTGCATTCTCAGTGTCCAAGATAGGGACCAACCCCTTCTAGGGGACCTCCCCCAGTGCCGTTGGGTAAGGTCATAAGGACGGACCTCTTAGGGTACCTGTCTCCTCGGACCACCCGACGTCGAGTATCTCAGCGTGTCTCAACCTGTGCTGACTTTACTGAATCGTGCGTCCGGGTTCTACCGTCCTCTGACCTGGTGTCCTCTGGACCTCGGAGTAATATACGAGTGACATTATGTAGTCGCACGACTGAGTGGGTGTCCGTGGTACTGTCAAGACTCCAGTTGGTATTGTCCGGTTTTTCACCCATTACCGGGTTAAGGACCTTTAGAGGTGGGGAAGGGGTTTTATCAATCTAATTCTCATTAGGAGGGTTAGTAATCAGATACTTTAATAAGTCGGGTATTTTTGATTGGTAAGAGTCTTACATGAAATCACGGTGACTTTACATATCTATTTATACCAATTTTATTACAAAATATAATCTACTGAAAGTGGTGGTATTTTATTGTAATTTTTTTTGGGTGTTTTTGTTTAGTGAGGGTGTGGAGCCCCGGTGAGAGTGAAAGGTTCTGGGACTGACACACGGGTCTTACGTTCAGACCGAAAGCTCTACCGGGTACGAGACAGAAACCTACGCATAGAGGGAGTTATTTTGACGAAAGTGAAGGAATTCCGAGTGAGAACTCAAGAAAGGACAAGTTTCGGTTCCTGGGACTGAACCGCCGGACTGTGTCCCCGAGTGGATTTTGAACCCTGTGCTAGTAGGAAAAAACGGGGTAAAGAGGATACTGTCATTCGGGGATGACTCCGAAGAGGTGGTGTCAGGTTACTCATGGGGAGTCTCAACAGGGGTGAAGGAGAGGACCGACGCTCCCTCTATTGACAATAATGTAGGGTTGTGTTATGTCGACCCTCACGACCTGGACTCCCAGACGTTTCTTCGTAGTGGTTCTTGAAGTCACGACCGAGGAGAGACATCAAACCCCGACCACCATCTTGTCACCGGTGTCCTAACCCCCACACAACTCGGAGTTATGACCCCCTGTAGGTGGATCTACAGGGGTAGGGTACAAAGTCCCGAGCCTGGGATCACATTGTCTCACAAATTAGTAGAGACTCCGAGGGGCAACATTTCGACGTTTCAGGACACTAACGAGGACTCGATACAAGAGACGGTGACGTCCCTCTATTCCTACCGAAACATTCTTCATGGTGGTGTTCGTGTGTGACCGAGAATATGAATCGGAACTTGACGAGTAATTGACGGAAGTCAAAGAGCAATAGGGAGACTTCCCGAAGGTAAGTGAACATTTCTGATCGGGGACAGAAACGTCCAGAACCCGGACAACACAGAAAATTTCCGGAGTAAGTAACGTACCCATTCGTAATAAAAGAGGTGACCCATACAAAGAAGTCCCGCAGTAGATACTTTATGAGTCGTCAACTCTATGACGGAACACGGTCCCTACTAGACACCGGGTGTAGGGAGACTCCAACCTCAAAAGGACCGGCCGGTCACTCGTTAGGTAAGAGACGGGATCTCCGACGGAAGAGTCTGGTAAACGATCATGGTTGACAAGTCAAGTCAAGGAGACTTTTCGTCTATGGTACTACCTCACCTCTACATGTTCCAAATAATCCTCCTTTGTGGACACTTCCTATTTCACTTGTTCTCGTCCACAATCGATCCTTTCAAAACTGTAATACTACACCTAGACTGTTGACTTTTTCCTCTCGCCCTTCCTTCGTCGTCAAGTCTCTCAGAACTGGTCCGACCACTCAGTCGACACTCCTCAGTTGTGACCGGTCTACCAGGAGAAGTTCAGGTGAGTGATAGTCAGTACCACTCGTCGGATCCGACACTTGCACCACGACCTAGGACGTCCATGTTGTGCACCTCCGACAGTCGGTTATAGGAGGACCCCAGTTTCTACAGATAGATTTCTTTTTGTTTACTTCATTTTCGACACTCAGTTCAAAATAAGTCCTTGGAATGACTCCTGATGTCGAACCTTTTGTGGAAAAGTCCTCTCTGACGAGATTCTCCGTCCCCTCCTCGATCAATCATATATATACTTAAAAGACCGACCCTTTATAACATCAGTGTACACACACACACAACGATTCAGCACAAACTGAGAAAGACTGGGATACCTGACATCGGGTGGTCCGAGGAGACAGCTACACTAAAGGGTCCGTTCTTATGACCTCATTCGACGGTAAGGGGAGAAGTTTCCTAGAAGGGTTGGGTCCCTAACTCAGGTACAAAGGACACAGAGGACGTAACTGTCCTCTTAAGAAATGGTGACTCGGTGGACCCTTCGAGGTTTTTTATTGTCTACAGAGTTAAATTACTGATCTCGAAAAGATAACATTCTTCTAAGTTCTTAGACCCCAGTAACTTTAAGAGAGAATCCATACATAGAATTGATAGATCCCCGGGTTTATAGGTTTTTGTGTCTTGAAAGCAAAACGAAAAGGTTAGGACTTAAGGGGAAGCCCACGTGACAACAACACAAAGTAGAATTGGGTAAACATACTAGCACCTGTTATCCGAAGGAAGGAAAATAAACGTTTCCCTCTAGACTCGTCACGTGTGGGGACTCCCAGTGAAGGTAGGAGGGGGTGACGAGACAGTATTTAGTTCAAAGAAACAAACATACACAAATAAAACGCCAAAAGATTAGACAAGGTAACTAACTGAAACATTCATATAGACACGATGATGGTGTACTAAAATAAAACATTCCTGAAGATAATTCAGAACAATAAACATTTCGTTTATGTAGGCAAAAAAAGGAGGTATAGCATAGACCCGATAAGAGTAAGTAAAGGAGCGAGTGTATTTAAAAGTCTAATCAAACAATTCAAAATTACAAAATCGACCCTAACGTAAGTTATCAATTAAAGTTACCCTTCTTGAGACACACTACCACGTAGGAGTTTAGGTTACTATACCATATATGAAAGTAAATAAAGAAAATTTTACAGAAAACTATAATATACATATTTAAAAGGGGTCTTTTCAGAACGAATAGAAAAATTTCTAAGTCGTAACTATTAAATTTAAAAACAGGGACTACATTTACTATAGAAAAGAAGTTTTTGCCAATATAAAAGACAAAGAACGAACACATATCAGTACGGAAAGTCTTAACAGGATGGAAGTCCGTTCCCCCGGGCCTATGGGGAATAGATGGTTAATGACCGACTTCTGACGGGAGTCCCTGACCCACACTGGGACAAGCCCCTCGGAGAACCGGACTCCAGTCACGGACTTCTTACTGAGTTGACTCGACGTCTGCAAGGGTGGTCGACCCGTTTATGGTGGATCCGGGCTTCCCCCGAAGAGTCGTAAATTCTCAGTGTCTCTACAAGTTCCAGGAAGTCGTCTAACTTCTCAAGAGAAAATAAGAATCCAAACAATGCAAAAGGACCCAACCATTTTCTTCTTCGGCACGGATGGACATACCACACACCTCAACCTACACCCCAGGTCGGCAAAAAATTTGTCCGAAAGGTGAGGAGGAGACAGTCGGAGGGGAACGGAGCCGATCGGGCTCGGAGAAGACACCAAAACCGGCACGGATGGACACACCACACGCCTTAACCTACACCCCAGATCGGCAAAAAATTTGTCCGAAAGGTGAGGAGGAGGCAGTCGGAGGAGAACGGAGCCGATCGGACTCGGAGAAGACACCAAACTCCCTCTCTGCCGACCGAGAGTCCGGAGAAACTGCCGTCGTGTCCCAAATCGAAAGGAGGCAGTAGGATCAGTCAAGGGTGAACTGGAGACAAAAGACCGGTAGTTTCCAGACTACGACAGAGGAGACCAGAGAGAAAAAATAAGGAATTAACAGTAAATTCAACCCAAGTTCTTCCTCGTATGCATTAAGTATACAAGTTAACAAGAACGACTCTTCGAGAGAGTCACAAGACTAAGTCTCTTAATACTTTGTTTCCATTTAACCCGTCTCTTAAGGGACCACCAGGTCACCAATTCTGAGGTGTGAAGGTCACGTCCCCCACACGCAAACTAGGGATCAATCTCTTGATTCTAGGGTGTACCGACACCGTTGGTTTTTTTTTTTTTTTTTGTTTGTTTTTTTCACCCGTCTCAAACTGTATCCGACAAAGACTTCAAACTTTAATGGGGAAGAAAGAAGAGTTAGAAACGAACAGATTGGGTGGGAAGTCCAGAGTGTAAGAGGTCCTGTGCATGGAGGAGTCGGGTTCAGACCCAATATATGACGAAGAGACACAACGTCACATTTGAGTGAGAACAAAGGAGGTTTATACTTACCATTATAGTACAAAAACGGATGGATCAAACGTGAGACGTCACGTTATGATTATCACAAAATGATATGAAACAAACTCCGAAGGGACCGCCATTTCTTAGACGGACGTTACGTCCTCTAGGTATAAGCTAAAGACCCAGTCCTTCTGGGGGACCTTTTCCCTTACTGATAGGTCATAAGAACGGACCTCTTAAAGTACCTGTCTCCTTGGACCGTCCGACGTATCTCAACTTGTACTGACTTACTGATTGCGAAAGTGAAAAATGTATGAAACAAAAGTTTTCACGTTTGGTGTCTTATTTTCAGTAAGACTACATTGGAAAGGTTCCTTAAAGAACCTCTTACATAAAAGTAGTTATAAGTATATATCCCTCTTTATTTTCGTTTAAATACCAATGAGTAGAAGACTAAGACTTCCATGTCCTATGAAGGACAAATTGGACCTTCCACGAAAACACTGTTCGTTTGAGTTGGAGGTTATACCCTTTTGACAGTGTCCTCGACATTAGGTCACAGTATCCTTTAAACCTTTCCGTCCGAAAGTCCCCGTAAGAAATCAAAAAGTACACATGTAAAAACAGTTTCTTCTGTAAGAGTAAACGACAATTAAAGAACTGAATGGACTAATTTTTTTTCGCTATTTACGTGTTCCATCTAGCACAATTTTTATATGACGACTCTTTGGTGATGGCGATTACGAAACAACGTATGTAAAGGACCAAAGGAAGAGGTACAACCAAAGGAGAGTATCAATTTTGTGACAATTCACATCGAGGGAGAAAAGAGTGCATCGTTACTTAGTAACAAAATAGAGGCAAAGTAATCCATAAGAAATGTTTGTACTAGAAATACCAACACATTACCAGTAGTCTTCTTACGTACATTAAATTGTTAAAAGGATAACAGTAGATCCCACAAAATAATGTAAAAAAACCATTGTCATTTGAAACAATGTATATAAACTTTACGATAAGAACTCCTTTAAATCAGAAATTGAGACTTCTCATTTTCACCTCTCCGAAAAGTATCTGTGAAACACTATTACGTACACTTTACATATATTTAATTTTTTTGCATTATATAAATGGACCAAATCGAAGGATAATCATAATCACATACCTCCTTCTTTACCGTTGGGTGAGGTCATAAGAACGGACCTCTTAGGGTACCTGTCTCCTCAGACCTTCCGATGTCAGGTATCCTAACGTTTCTCAACCTGTATTGACTGTACTAAATCGTACGAACCTCTGAAAATAAATATAATAAACATAATAACTCGAATTGGTTGAATGATAAACCTCTTCTTCCATCTGGTATAGATGTAAGTCTCACTTAATATAGTAATTAGTATCAGATACTATATATATATATATTTATACATTTCACTTTTATTTCACAATCAACGAGTCAGTAAAGACTGAGAAACTCTAGGGTGGTTGACATCGGGTGGTCCGAGGAGACGGGTACCCTAAGAGGTCCGTCCCATGACCTCACCCATTGGTAAGGGAAGAGGTCCCCTAGAAGGGGTACGTCCCTGACTTGGACCCAGAGGGTGCAACACCCATCTAGGAAACGACAGACTCGGTGGTCCCTTGTAGTTTATGTATTTTGTTATGTAATTTTACTTTGTTCATAACAGTCTCTGGTGACTAAAAGAAAAAATTTCAAATAAACTAAATTCACCTCCTATTAACGAAGTGTTACCACACAACCAAAAACGGACATGTGGTCGCGATTAGTCGTTATTACTAATATACGGGGGAGGGAGAACTCAGAGGGGAGGGGAGTAGGGAAGGAAGCTCCTACAATGTCTGCACTCCCGACCCGAGGGACACAATATGTCGTCGAAGGGTGATCGGTAGATAAAATGTGCACCATCACAAATATACAGTTAAGAGGATGGAAGAGAAAGGGGAGGACACAGGTGTTCAGGTAAGAAATGTAAACGTAGAGGTAAGGAAGGGACTTTATCCAAGTAATCATGATAAAAAGATCTAAGGTACATACACGTAATTATATGTTATAAAAAAAAAGACTAAATAAAGTGAGACATTTTGTCCGAGCTCCAAATTGATAGAGTGATCTTGACTGAGTTTAAGTAATAAAAAATACCGACCCATTATAAGGTAACATATATATATGGTATAGAAGACATAGGTAAGTAGACAGTCACCTGTAAATCCAACGAGGGTACAGGACCGATAACATTTATCACGACGTTACTTGTAACCCCATACACAAAAAACTTAACACCAAATGAGTCCCATATACGGGTCATCACCCCAACGACCCAGTATACCATCAAGATAAGGATCGAAAATTTTGTTAGAGACATGACAGGAGGTGTCACCGACGCGGTTAAATGTAAGGGTGGTTGTCACATCCTCCCAAGAGAAACGAGGTGCAGACGAGCCGTAACTAATAAACCTCTGAAAAACTACTACCGGTAAGACTGACCCCACTCCACTATGGAGTAACATCAAACTAAGTGTAAAGAGATTATTACTCGTTACAACTTATAGAAAGGTAAAAAGTACACAAGTAAACGGTAAACAGACAGAAGAAACTCCTTTACAGACGAATACAGAAGACGGGTAAAAAACTAACAAAGGGACTATAACTCGAATACTCGACAAATAGCTTAATCCTCTAATAGGAAACAGTCAACGAAGCAAACGTGACTAAAAGTTTGACCCGTCGTTCTATAGTCACTCACTTACATAGAATAACCAACATTGATCGTATCCAAACAAAAATTTCACTCTATACTAACTACCCAGAAGGGAACCACCGAGTCACCATTTCTTAGACGAACGTTACGTCCTCTGTACCGAAACTAGGGACCTAGCCCTTCGCCCTTCTAGGGGACCTCTTCCTTTACCGTTGGGTGAGGTCATAAGAACGGACCCTTTAGGAAACCTCTCTCCTCGGACCACCCGATGTCAGGTACCACAACGTATCTCGACCGGTGTCTACTCGTTGTTTTGTTAACTACACAAGGTAACATAATGAAAGTACACATGTGTTATTATATAAGTAACGTTTCACTAATGGTGTTATTTAAATCAATTGAAAGTTCGTTGAAGGTTTAAGGAGTTTTTTATTTTTCGTCATGATGGTGTATTAGTCCGCTAAGATAAAGACCCATAAATAGACTTCCTTTACTTTAATGATAGAGTTTTTCTACAGGTTTGGGGGTACAAGTAACGTGGTAATAAAAGTTATCGATTCCGTACTTTTGTTGACGTACAAGAAAAATTTTAAATAAAACATCAGTCAAGTCAACGAGTCAGTACAGGCTGAAAAAAGCTGGTGTACCTGACGTCGTACGGTCCGGAGGGACAGGTAATGGTCGAGGGTCTCGAATGAGTTTGAGTACAGGTAGGTTGGTACCAACTACGGTAGGTTGGTAGGGTAGGAGAAGTAGGGGAAGAGGAGAACGGAAGTTAGAAAAAAACATCACCCCATCCTTGTTATCTGACCAAGGTTTATCCTTTTCCTCATGTAGTTCCGACATATAACAGTGGGACGAATAAATTGAATGTACGTCTCATGTAGTACTCTTTGCGACCCGACCTTCTTCGTGTTCGTCCTTAGTTCTATCGACCCTCTTTATATTTATTGGAGTCTATACGTCTACTGTCGTGGGAATACCGTCTTTCACTTCTCCTTGATTTTTCGGAGAGCTACTTTCACTTTCTCCTCTCACTTTTTCAACCGAATTTCGAGTTGTAAGTCTTTTACTTCTAGTACCGTAGACCAGGGTAGTGAAGTACCCTTTATCTACCCCTTTGTCACCTTTGTCACAGTCTGAAATAAAACCCCCCGAGGTTTTAGTGACGTCTACCACTAACGTCGGTACTTTAGTTTTCTGCGAATGAGGAACCATCTTTTCAACACTGGTTAGATCTGTCGTATAACTTTTCGTCTCTGCAATGAAACGGTTGTTTCCAGGCAGATCAGTTCCGATACCAAAAAGGACACCAGTACATACCTACACTCTCAACCTGACACTTCTTTCGACTCGCGGTTTCTTAACTACGAAAACTTGNAACCATCTTTTCAACACTGGTTAGATCTGTCGTATAACTTTTCGTCTCTACAATGAAACGGTTGTTTCCAGGCAGATCAGTTCCGATACCAAAAAGGACACCAGTACATACCTACACTCTCAACCTGACACTTCTTTCGACTCGCGGTTTCTTAACTACGAAAACTTGACACCACAACCTCTTCTGAGAACTCTCAGGGAACCTGACGTTCCTCTAGGTTGGTCAGGTAAGACTTACTCTAGTCGGGACCCTATAGAAACCTTCCTCACTACGATTTCGACTTTGAGGTCATAGTGGAGTACACTTCTCAACTGAGTAACCTTTTCTGAGACTACGACCCTCCCTAACCCCCGTCCTCCTCTTCCCCTGCTGTCTCCTACTCTACCGACCTACCGTAGTGTCTGAACTACCTGCACTCAGACTCACTTGAGGCCCTCAACCACTACCTGTCCCTCCGGACTACCTGTCCCTCCGGACCCCACGACGCTAAGTACCCCAGCGTTACTCGCTGACTTGACTTGAATGACTCTCGTTTAGGACCACTTTGATGACCGTAAGTAACACTATCTTTCGGATAACAAAGGATTGGTGATCTCCCGTCATATGATGTAATCAATTTTTTTAATGTGCATTAAAACACAACCTGATAATTACAATACACTCTTGGATGGTGTACCGTATGTGACTCTATACCTATTTGACCACTTATTCTGTGCAAGATATTAAATCATTCTCCTGCTCTGTCAATGGGTGAAACCAAACCGAGGACGGACGGAAAGATCGGAGTATGTGACGGTGAGGGGTCGAACGTTGGACTGGACACCAGTACGAGTTGAGGAGGATTAGCAGAACGTGTACGACAAGAGAGAAGGACTTTGTAACACGAAAAGAGACGGACAACTTGGGATTGAATATGGAGTTGGAGGTTATAGAACTGAAAAGGTCCGTTTCAATTCACGTTCGTACACAAAAAAGGTAAAGTGAGTGTACCTTGGTTGAAATTATAAAAATCTCGACCACTGGAGAAAAGGGATCCTTTGACTTGATGACCTCCCGTTTTCTACACAACAAGTAAAAATAAAGAGATCAACACAGACACTGTATCACGAATTTTACGTGTAAATTATTTGCTCGTTTCTTTTCACGATACTTGTCTACGACACTCCTCTATTAAAGGAGTATTAGAGAGGCAATCAAGAAGGTGGGAGAGGAAGATTGGTACGGTGATTTTTCGTGGATAGGTTAAAGGTATCGTTCGGTCTCTCCAAAAAAACTAAACGGCTACCACTCCCTCTCAATCCGAAACAGTTTGTTCCCTTCCCTTCCCTTTTATTAAAACCTCCTTTTAAATCTAAAGGGATTATAAAGGGGTACTGTGGGACCCCCTACTAGAAGTGAAATCGTTATGTGTCGACTCTGACTTATTAGAAACAAGACGGTAGGGAAAGAATCTGATCGGTTCATCCGTTTCACCAATGCAAACAGTAAACCGATCGTCAATTGTTGGGACTGTGAAATCGTAATTCTGTCCCACGGATCATGTAAGGTAACACTAGATGTTTTCGACTTCCTTAGTCTCAGTTCAAAGTTGTACAAGGTTCAGGAGTATACTGTTTAATTTGTCAAGAGGTAGGTTCACCATATATATGGACAAATATTTTCAAAAGCAATATACAAGTGAAATCTACAAACGTTTTTCTAATTTTGTATAAAAATCGAACGAATGTTAGAACATCCATACGGGTATGAGTTCACACAATTACAATACAATCACACACAATCGACGAGTCAACACAGACTGAGAAACGCTGGGGTACCTCGGGAGGTCCGAGGAGACGGACATGAGTATAGTAGACCCTTTAAGACATCTCTCTGGACCAACATATAATGTTCCCTATTTACTTCAGATTTCAGTTTACGTGAAGACACACTCAGGACCTATACAGAAAAAAAGATCGAAACACTTGAACCCGTACAAGGAGTTGGAGTGAAGTGGAGTCAAGGAAGTAAACTTTATACCTGTGTCGTCAAGAAGGGAGTCACCTCAACGATCCTCCTAATCTGTTTCCGGACGTACATTTCTCGAAATGTGTTTTAAACCGTTTAACACTTGAAAGTCATCTGTAATCGAGAATAATATTCTACTTCTAGAAGTCACGTTCTATTTTAGTAAAAAAAGAAACACTCAAAAAGAAAGAAGAAAAAGTTTATTGGTCACGAATTACCTAAGGGTGGTGGGGGGTGAAACGATGATACCGTCATTCTTCAAATAAGGGGGTAAAACTATTTTGTATACCGTATTCGATTACCCCCGAACGTTCGTGCTCTTGGAACCGTCTCTACTTCACTTCCGGGACGACACCCACGATATCGGACCCGATCACTCCCCAGCCTGAAACACTCGGAGTCTTTCAAAGAAGGTCACAAAAGGGTAGGTCTCTCGAGAATGGAAACGACGGGGACGCTTACGTCACCCCGTATGTCGGAACGATAATTCGTAAGAACTCCGAGAAGATGATGGACCGTTCTCACTCGAAAGAGAAGAAGTCGTAGTGACTACAACCGAACCTTATACCAAAAGTTTGTCTAACAGATTTAATAGTTGAGGACACCCATCCTTACAACGAGACATATTATGTATAGGTTTACTGTATATATAATTATGTATTCACACACTCACGCACAAGACGCACGAGTCAGTACAGGTTCAGAAACGGTGAAATACCTGACGTCGGGTGGCCCGAGGAGAGAGGTACCCTAAAGGGTCTGTTCTTATGACCTCACCAACGGTGAAGGGCTGGGTCCCTGACTTGGACACAGGGGACCCAGACGACGTAACGTCCGTCTAAGAAATAGGGACTCGGTGACCCTTTCAATGTATGTATTCATCAATTATATAAAAACTCGATTGATAATTAATATATAAAATTATAAAATATATTGATATCACTGTAAACAAGACTCGGTTTTTACTATCGGGTCAACCATTTCTTAGACGGACGTTACGTCGTCTGGGGTCAAACTAAGGACCCAACCCTTCTAAACGACATCCTCCCATCCGATGGGTGAGGTCATAAGACCGGATACGTCAGGTACCCCAGCGTTTCTTAGTCTGTGGTCACTCGTTGAAAGTGAAAGTATACCATGTTGTTTTTAAAATTTTGTAAAATCGGAAAATTAAAACTCTATTAAAATCTGAATCTTTTCTCACCGGTACTGTCATGTCTCTCAAGGATTTATGGGTAATGAGTCGAAAGCGATTACAATTGTAGAGTGCATTGGTACCACCGTAATAGTTTTGAATCTTTGTTTGTAAACATGTCATGATAATTTGTCAATCTTGACCTGTATCTTGTTGTCTGACCGAAGTTTATCCTTTTCTTCATGGAGTTCCGACATATAACAGTGGGACGAATAAATTGAATGTACGTCTCATGTAGTACTCTTTGCGACCTGACCTTCTTTGTGTTCGACCTTAGTTCTATCGACCCTCTTTATAGTTATTGGAGTCTATACGCCTACTGTGGTGGGAATACCGTCTTTCACTTCTCCTTGATTTTTCGGAGAACTACCTTCACTTTCTCCTCTCACTTTTTCAACCGAATTTCGAGTTGTAAGTCTTTTGCTTCTAGTACCGTAAGCCAGGGTAGTGAAGTACCCTTTATCTACCCCTTTGTCACCTTTTTCACAGTCTGAAATAAAAAGACCCGAGGTTTTAGTGACGTCTACCACTAACGTCGTACTTTAATTTTCTGCGAATGAGGAACCTTCTTTTCAATACTCGTTGGATCTGTCGTATAAGTTTTCGTCTCTGTAATGAAACGACTGATTCCAGGTAGATCAGTTCCGATACCAAAAAGGTCATCAGTACATGCCTACACTCTCAACCTGACACTTCTTCCGACTCGCTTCTTCTTAACTACGAAAATTTGACACCACAATCTCTTCTGAGAACTCTCAGGGAACCTGACGTTCCTCTAGGTTGGTTAGGTAAGACTTCTTCTAGTCGAGACCCTAAAGAAACCTTCCTCACTACGATTTCGACTTTGAGGTCATGAAACCGGTGGAGTACGCTTCTCGACTGAGTAACCTTTTCTGAGACTACGACCCTCCCTAACCCCCGTCCTCCTCTTCCCCTGCTGTCTCCTACTCTACCGACCTACCGTAGTGGCTGAGTTACCTGCACTCAGACTCACTTGAGACCCTCTACCACTACCTGTCCCTCCGGACCCCACGACGCTAAGTACCCCAACGTTTCTCAGCCTGTACTGACTCGCTGACTTGACTTGACTTGACTTGATTGATCTGATGTCTAAAGTAATCCTAAAGTGGTAAAGGGGTGGGACTCATTACAGGAACAAGACAAAGACTCACGTTGTGTTCTGAAGTACGATGTAAGCAAGACAGGAAATCAGAGAAGATTAGACCCTGTCAAGGAGTCCGAAAGGAAAGGAAAGTGTTAGAACCGTGAAAACCTTTCATGACTAGTTCGCAAAACGTCTTACAGGAATTAAACAGACTCAAACACACTACAAAAAGAGGTCTAATAACTCAAATATCAAAACCCTTCTCACGGTACCTTTACTGTATGGGAAGAGTCACGTAATCTATTCCGTCATGTTGTACTATGACGGTACAAAAGAATGATCAGTATAAATCAATAAGTGACTTTCTAAAGAAAATTAACTTTTTCTTTTTTATATACTTTAACTCTTTTAGACTATGTACATTTTTAAATAGATAGATATATAAATATGTGTGTGTGTGGTACATCAAAAGAGATCTTCGTAGCCGTAAACATCCTTGTGTCTGTAACGTTAAGACTGAATTTGATTGTTCCAAAACAAGAATCTTTATTTTTCAATGGATATATAAAGAAAAAAAGTTTTTGATAAAAATTAACTTCCCATTAACGAAATGTCTTAAAACAACAAAAGAGAGTTTGGAGTTGTGCTCAGTCGGTATCCATATGTATATAGGGGAGGGAAAACTTGGAGGGAGGGTAGAGGGAGGGGTCGGGTGGGGAGATCCAACTATGTCTCGCGGACAAACTCAAAGGACTCGGTATGTCGTTTAAGGGTAAACGATAGATAAAGTGTACACCATCACATTCGAAGGTACAGTGAGAAGAGTATGTAGAGTGGGAGAGGAGGGGAGAGGGGCACAGGTATTCAGACAAGAGATACAGAGAAAGAGGTAACGACGGGACTTTTATTTAAGAAGTCCCGGTAAAAAGATCTAAGACTTATATACGTAAGTCAAGTCAAGTCAAGTCAACGAGTCAGCACAGGCTGAGAAACGCTGGGGTACTTAGCGTCGTGGGGTCCGGAGGGACAGGTAGTGGTTGAGGGTCTCAAGTGAGTCTGAACGCAGGTAGCTCAGTCACTACGGTAGGTCGGTAGAGTAGGAGACAGCAGGGGAAGAGGAGGACGGGGGTTAGGGAGGGTCGTAGTCTCAGAAAAGGTTACTCAGTTGTGAAGCGTACTTCACCGGTTTCATGACCTCAAAGTCGAAATCGTAGTAAGGAAGGTTTTTTTAGGGTCCCAACTAGAGGAAGTCTTACCTAACCAACCTAGAGGAACGTCAGGTTCCCTGAGAGTTCTCAGAAGAGATTGTGGTGTCAAGTTTTCGTAGTTAAGAAGCCGCGAGTCGGAAGAAGTGTCAGGTTGAGAGTGTAGGTGTGTACTGATGACCTTTTTGGTATCGGAACTGATCCACCTGGAATCAGCCGTTTCATTACAGAGACAAAAACTTATACGATAGATCCAACCAGTATTGAAAAGAAGGTGCCTCATTCGCAGAAAATTAAAGTACCGACATCAGTGGTAGACGTCACTAAAATACGTAATCTTATGTTATAAATAGAAAATGAAAGACTGAATGAAGTGAGACATATTATTCGAGATCCAAGTAGGTGGAGTAGTCTTGACCGAGTTTACACAAGGAAAAATACCGACTCATTATAAGACAACACATATACATGGTGAAGAAATAGGTAAGTAGACAGTTACCTGTAGATCCAACGAAGGTGCAAGATCAATAACATTTATCACGACGACGTTACTTGTTACCCCATGTACACAGAAAAAGTTAAAACCAAAGGTGTCCAATATACGGATCCTCACCTTAATGACCCAGTATACCACCAAAATAAGGATCAAAAAATTCCTTAGAGGTATGACAGAAGGTATCACCGACATAGTCAAATGTAAGGGTGGTTGTCACGTTCTCACAAGGGGAAAGAGGTGTGGGAGAGGTCGTAAATAACAAACATCTGAAAAACTACTACCGGTAAGACTGACCACACTCCACTATAGAGTAACATCAAAACTAAACGTCAAGAGATTATTAATCGTCACAACTCGTAGAAAAGTACACAAACAATCGGTAGACATACAGAAGAAGTCTCTTTACAGACAAATCCAGAAAAAGGGTGAAAAACTAACCCAACAAACAAAAAGACTATAACTCAACATACTCGACGAACATATGAAACCTTTAATTAGGAAACAGTCCACAAAGTAAACGATAATAAAATAGGGTAAGACTCCCAAAAAGTGGAACGAATGTCAAAGGAAACGACACGTTTTTGAGAATTCAAATTAGTCCAGGGTGAACAAATGAAAACAAAAATAAAGACAATGAGATCCTTCACCCAGTGTCTCGTAGAACGAAACTAAATACAATAGCTCACAAGACGGATACAAAAGGAGATTCTCAAAATATCAAAGAATTTAAATCCATAAATTATGTAAAACTCAAACAGAAACACATACCACAATCCTTCACAAGATTAAAGTAGGTCAAAAGGGTCGTGGTAAATAACTTCTCCGACAGAAACGGGACAACATATAAGAACGGAGGAAACAGTTTTTATTCCATGGGTATCCACGTACCCAAATAAAGACCCGAAAGATAGAACAAGGTAACCAGATATAAACACAAAAACACGGTCATGGTGTGACAGAACTACTGACATCGAAACATCATACTAGACTTCAATCCTTCCAACTAAGAAAAAAGAATTCTGACGAAACCGATGACCCCTAGAAAACGCAAAGGTAAACTTAACACTTTAAAAAACAAGATCAAGACACTTTTTACGGTAACAATTAAACTATCCCAAACGTAACTTAGACATCTAAAACAAACCATCATATCAGTAAAAGTGTTATAACTAAGAAGGATGGGTCCTTGTACCTTATAGAGAGGTAGACAAATACAGTAAAAACTAAAGAAAGTAATCACAGAATATTAAAAGACACATGTCAAGAAAATAGAGGAATCCATTCAAATAAGGATCTATAAATTAACAAAAACAACATTACCACTTACCCCAACTAAGGAATTAAAGAGAAAGACTAAAAGTAACAATCATATATCTTTACGTTCACTATAGACACATAACTAAAACATAGAACGTTGAAACGATTTAATTGACTAATCGAGATCATTAAAAAACTATGATAGAAATCCCAAAAGATACATGTCATAGTACAGTAGATGTTTGTCACTCTCGAAGTGAAGAAAAGGCTAGACCCAAGGAAAATAAAGCAAAAGAAGAGACGACATCGATCCTGAAGGTCTTTATAAAACTTATTATCACCACTTTCACCTGTGGGAACAGAACAAGGACTAGAATCCCCCTTACGAAAGTCAAAAAGTGGTAACTCTTATTACAAACGACATTTGAAAAGTACATGTCGGAAATGATACAACTCCATCCAAGGAAGATACGAGTAAACAACTTCTCGAAATTAGTATTTACCCACGACTTAAAACAGTTTCCGAAAAAGACGTAGACAACGCTAATAGTATACCAAAAATATAAAGTTGAACAATTATACCACATTAGTGTAACTAACTAAAGGTATATAACTTCTTAGAAACGTAGAGACCTTATTTGTGTTGAACTAGTACCACATACTCGAAAAACTACTCAGCGACTTAAGACAAACGATTTTAAAACAACTCCTAAAAACGTAGATACAAGTAGTCACTATAACCGGACATCGAAAGAAAAAACACAACGGAAACCGAAACCATAGTCTCACTACCACCGGAACGTCTTACTCAAACCTTCACAAGCAAGGAGACGTTAAAAAACTTTCTCAAAATCTTCTTATCCGTAATCGAGAAGAGATTTACAAACTATTTTAAGAGGACACTTCTGTAGACGAGGACCCGAAATCTAAAAAATAGTGTCACAGTTAAAGTTATAAACCCAACAAGCATAAAGATAAAGAAGGACCAATTAAGAACCTTCTAACTTGAAAAGATTCTTAGACGGGTACAGAAGGTCCAATAGGTAAAATAACGGTATATCAACAAGTATTATAAGAGAATATTAGGAAACATAAAGACGTGACAGACAACATTGGAGAGGAAAAAGTAAAGATTAAAACAACTAAACTAAGAAAAAAAGAACTACTCAGATTGATCTGAAACATTTAAAATAGAAGAGTTTCTTGGTGGTAAATCAAAATAATTAAAAATGATACCAAAGAAAAAGTAAATAAAGACGAACCTAGAAATACTAAAGAAAGGAAGACTATTAAAAAAAAACAAGAAGAAAAAGGTCAACAAAGTCCACATTTCCATCCAACAGACAAGTCACGAAGAGAACAAAGAACTCCATCCTAACACAACGTTATTTGAAGGGAGAATCTTGACGAAAACGACGCAGTGTATCCAAAACTCAACAGTACAAAAGTAACAGTAAACAAAGATCTTTAAAAAACTAAAGGGAAAACTAAAGAAGTCATTGGACAACCAATAAGTCTTTACATAACAAATTAGAGGTAAACAAACACTAAAAATCAAAAAAAGAACATTAACTATAGATCTGAGGATGGCAACACCAGTCTCTTCCGTTACCGTGGGGTGAGGTCATGAGAACGGACCTTTTAGGATACCTGTCTCCTCGGACCTTTCGACGTCAGATTCCCCAGTGACTCCCATCCTGTACTGATTCGCTCAAGTGAAAGTGGAAAGTGAAAGTACGTAACCTCTTCCTTTACCGTTGGGTGAGGTCACAAGACCGGTCTTAGGGTCCCTGCCCCCTCGGACCACCCGACGGCAGATACCCCAACGTGTCTCAACCTGTTCTGACTTCACTGAATCGTCGTCGTCGTCGTCTTCTCAACACCAGTCTCTTCTACGAACTATACTAAAGTTAAAATAATTTAAATGACTCCGAACTGAACACTGGATTCTACACAAGATAGGACCTCTTACACGTGAACTCTTCTCTACATGAGAAGACGTAAACCTCCATTCAGGACTTCTATAGTTACTCTAGGTAGAGTAGATTACATAGTAAATTCTGAACACAAAGGAATAATTAAAAGACAAAACTACTAGACAGGTAACCACACTCACCCCACAATTTAAGAGGATGATAATAACACAATGACAGTTAAAGAGGAAAATAAAGACAAGTACAAACGGAATACATAACTTCACAAGGATACAACTCCCGTATCTATGTATGTTAACAATACAGAAGGAAAACCTAACTAGGGATCTAGTAGTACATCACAGGAAGGAATAGAGAACATTAGAAGAAATAAAATTCCAGATAAAACATACTATACTCCTAACGACGAGGTGGAAAGAAAACGAAGGGTAAACGTACCTTATCTAAACAGGTAGAAGAGTGAAAGTCAGATATACACAGAAATCTAGACTTCACCCAGAGAACATCTGTCGTGTATATACCTAGAACAAAAACATAGGTAAGTCGGTCAGACGTAGAAAACCAACCTCGTAAATTAGGTAAATACAAATTTAATTGATAACTATCTATACAAGGATAACGGTAAAAGAATTAACAAACCCCAACTAAAACATCTAGAAAAAGAAGAGAACATAAAGAACTGATATATTCAGGGAAATTGCAAACAACATTTCGACCAAACCACCATGACTTATGAGAATTGAAATCGAACAGACTTTTCGAAAAATAAAGAGGTAGTTAAAACTTACTCTAGGAACGACCCATGTCATTAGAATCCGACATCTAAAAAGGGAAAGTCATGAAATTTATATAAGACGGTAAAGGAAGACCGGACGTCTCAAAGACGACTTTCTAGTCGACAATTTGCATACCCCAAAGGGAACATACCAGGAACAACGAAAAGGAAACGACGAAAATTATAAGAAAGAAACACAGATCAGAAACAATCAAACTAATCATACACAGAACCGTACAAAGAGGAACCCAAATAGGACATACCTTAAGAAACACGGAGAACTTGAACTAACTGATAAAGGAAAAGGTACAACCCCTTTAAAAGTTGATATTAGAGAAATTTTTAAAAGAGTATGGGAAAGAAAACGAGAAGAAGACTCTGGGGATATTAAGATTACAACCACGTAAACTATAATAGGGTCTCCAGAGACTCTGACAGGAGTCAAGAAAAGTAAGAAAAATGAAATAAGACGAGAATTCTTCAAAAAAGGTGGAAAAATAGAAGATCGAGTGACTAATTAAGAAGACAAAGTCTATAAGACGATAGTTAAGGAAGATCTCATAAAAATTAAAGTCATTAACACAACAAACATACAAATAAGAAATTAAGAAGATCCAAAAACAATTAACTAAAAACGTAAAAGAAGTAAAACAAAAGTTCCAAAAACTAGTAGAAATGATGGTGATAAGACTTAAGAAAAAGTCCCTCAAACGGATAAAGGAGAAGTAAATAAACCTGAAGACACAAAGGTCAAACAAGGAAGTAAACACATCATAAAGAGAAAAAGAAAGTAATAATAATAAAAAAATTTAAATAACACAAACTCCAGAGGAAAAGGGTCCGAAGTTCAAACCTAAGAAAGAAGGAAAACCAAAGAAGAGAGGATTCTAACCAGGTCACCAAACACATTCGAAGCATATCCCACTCTAAAAACGACTCAAAAACAAACAAACAAACTAAAAGGAGACTACCCGTTCCGACTCACTCCACCATAGGAAAGACTCCGCAGGACGTGTCACACGATGACCACCCAACCCACTACAGCCCAGAACATAAGTTCACCAAAGGAAACACACCCAAGAGTGATAAACTATGTGGGATCCCAATCAAGAGATCATTAGAGTCCAGAACCTCAATCACGAGGGTAAGGCTTCCGAGTCCCGAACTAGGAAGACAGGAACTCTTCTACTTTCCATCTGAATAAAGATCTCCACTACTCCGACACTTAGAAACACCTTCTCAAAGTTAAAACTCCTTAAAGACCTATCCTCACTCTTCTTTCGGGAGTCCACGTTAATGTGGAGTCAAGACATCAGTCACGGAACTAGGTCTTTGACGTGACCTGTCGGCCTGAAGTGTCTCCCTGTGACTGGAACTCCACTGTATTTCCTTCCCTCTACTCTCAGTCTCTTCCCAAACCTTTCGTTCTCATAGGAGATAGGTTTAGATATATAAAGAACACAACTGACCACAATCACGTAAAATGAAGGTTGTACCTAAATAAATAAAATTTTTCAAAATAACCTCATATCAACCAGATGTATCATCATCTGGTTGATGAAGTAAAGACGACATGTCGTTTCACTTAGTCAATATACATATGTATATGGGTGAGAAAATTTCTAAGAAAAGGGTACATCCAGTAATGTCTCATAACTCATTCCGAGAGACACTATGTGTCATCCAGTAATAAACGACAACAAGTTAACGAGTCAGTACAGGTTGAGAAACGCTGGGATACCTGACGTCGTGAGGTCCGAAGGGACAGGAAGTGGTAGAGGGTCTCAAACGAGTTTGAGTACAAGTGACTCAGTCACCACAGTAGGTTGGTAGAGTAGGAGACAGTAGGGGAAGAGGAGGACGGAAGTCCAGAAATAATCAATAGACAAAATATAAATTATTGTACATATACAGTTAGAGTTAAAGGGTTAAACAGGAAGAGTGCGGAAGGGGGGATCATTGGTGTTCTAACGAAGGATGTATACACTGAGATAAAGACAAAATATTTATTTAAGTAAACACAGTAAAAAAATCTAAGGTGTATATTCGTCATAGTATACTATAAACAGAAATAGACAGACTGAATGTAGTGAGTCATACTGTTCGAGATACAAGTAGTACAACGACGTTTATCGTAATAAAGCAAGAAATTCCGACTCATTATAAGATGATATATATATATGTAGGGTGATATATATATAAGAAATAGGTAGGGAGACATCTACCTGTAAATCCGACGAAGATACAGAACCGACGCCATTTGTCGTGACATTAATTGTCACCTCACGTACGTAAAAAATATTAATACCAAAAGAGACGTATACACGGTCCTCACCCTAACGACCTAATATACTGTTGAATAAAAGTCAAAAAATTCCTTGGAGTATCGCCAACATGGTTAAATGTAAGGGTGGTTGTCACATCCTCCCAAGGAAAAAGAGGTGTGGGAGAGATCGTAAATAACAAACGCATGAAAAACCACTTAAGACTAACTACACTCCACTATCGAGTAACATCAAAACTAAATATAAAGAGATTAAATCACTACAACTCGTAGAAAAGTGTACGAAACGGTTGTACCTAAATTTTACTCCAATAACCATTAGGAGAGACTACGAATAAAATTATAATATATGTACATATATATATATAAAGGGTCATACTAAAATAAATATATTTCCGGGTTTTACCTGTTTAATTTAGAGACCACTATCTTTAGTCTTACCGTTAATAGAAACCCCCCATTACATATTATGAAACCCCAGGATCATTACGAGATATAGAAGTACATCCAACACCAATGTATCCACACAGGTGAAGTATTTTAAAATAGTTCTGTATCCTACATAGATAGATATTAAACAGGAGGGAAATATTAAAATATTAATTTCGTAGACAAATTTTTTAAAGGTCTGAGTAGGAATCAAGTTTATAGGTTTATAAAAAGGTACGAGAACCTTCGTTCATAGGAGAGACTGTGGCCAATATTTCTATTTGGACAGATTTAAAGAATACTCAATGATCTTCGAGACACAGAGTGTCTACACAGATTAATTTTTTTAAAAAAATTATAAGAAACGGATTCTCTAATAAAATGGAACATCACTCAAAATATTCAAATAAGTAACTCCTTTCACTATAAAAGAAACCAAAGAAGATTCAAATGGAAGAGTTAAACTTTCTCTTAAGAAAAAAAGGGGGATTTTCAATTTTGAGTCACAATATTCCGTGAAAAGAATGTAATAAACTTTACATATATAAAGTGTAAGAATGAATCACAAGTGAAACCAACGTACGTTTTGTGATAAGTAAAAGTGAAATTAAACGTTCCTTACATATAAGAAACAGGAAGATGATAAGAATAAATTACTTCGGTGAGACCAGATTTTAATATTGTAGAGAAAAGCCTCCTCAATCCCGGTTATTACCCGAAGGGACCACCGAGTCTGTCATTTCTTAGACGGACCTTACGTACTCTGGTCCAAGTTATGGACCCAGTCCTTCTAGGAGACCTCTTCCTTACCGATGGGTGAGGTCGGTAAGGAAGTCCGTTCTTACCAATAGTTAAGAACGGACCTCTTAAGTACCCGTCTCCTCGGACCGTCCGATATCAGGTACCCCAGTGTTTCTCGACCTGTACTAACTTACTGACGGTGTGTATGTGTATGTGTGTCCCGGTTATGACGTACCCCTAAGACCAGTATAAAGTCAAAGTATTTTCCTGTTACAGTATTACATAAGTCAAGTCAAGTCAAGTCAGCGAGTCAGCACAGGCTGAGAAACGCTGGGGTACTTAGCGTCGTGGGGTCCGGAGGGACAGGTAGTGGTTGAGGGCCTCAAGTAAGTCTGAGTACAGGTAGCTCAGTCACTACGGTAGGTCGGTAGAGTAGGAGACAACAGGGGAAGAGGAGGACGGGGGTTAGGGAGGGTCGTAGTCTCAGAAAAGGTTACTCAGTTGTGAAGCGTACTCCACCGGTTTTATGACCTCAAAGTCGAAGTCGTAGTAAGGGAAGTTTCTTTAGGGTCCCGACTAGAGGAAGTGTTACCTGACCAACCTAGAGGAACGTCAGGTTCCCTGAGAGTTCTCAGAAGAGGTTGTGGTGTCAAGCTTTCGTAGTTAAGAAACCACGAGTCGAAAGAAGTGTCAGGTTGAGAGTGTAGGTATGTACTGGTGACCTTTTTGGTATCGGAACTGATCTGCCTGGAAACAACCGTTTCATTACAGAGACGAAAACTTATACGATAGATCCAACCAGTATTGAAAAGAAGGTTCCTCATTCGCAGAAAATTAAAGTACCGACGTTAGTGGTAGACGTCACTGAAACCTCGGGGGTTTTTACTTCAGACTGTGACAAAGGTGACAAAGGGGTAGATAAAGGGTACTTCACTACCCTGGTCTACGGTATCATTTTATGTTTAGAACAGGACGAAATGGTCAAATGATCACTCCAATAGGACCAGATCGGACTGAAACCTAAAAATTAATAAAAAATTGATTGGGAACAAATCTCTATAAGAAACTACATGTTTACTTTCCCTAATTTCAATTCCTTATAATTGACACCTCAACGAAATCGTACATCCTCCGACTACTTATGTAAGTGTCGTTGTGTATTTATACTTAAGAACAGAATTTTTTTTTTGTACAAAAGTAAATTCTACAAACTTTACGAAGTGTTTGTAGTACCGTGTGGGTAGAACGGACTAATGGGGTACCCTTATATTAAACCAAAATAAATAAAAGGACATCTTGTCGGAAGTAACAAACTTTACACTTCACCCTCTCCTCTCCACTCGTGTCGAGTCCGAGGGTCGTGCCGAGAGGTCTGGACTATAGTTTCCTCTTGCTCAGTCATGGAGCCCCTCCTCGGACGACTTAGGATGACGAGACCTCGGACTACAGACCCACGAGCTCCAATCATGAGTACCTGACCTTCGGTGGCCATTGTTTCCGTACTGTGTCTCTCCCGGTGTCGGGAAAGACGTGGAGACGTGTACTGGTCCTGACTTCCCTTTCAACAAATTACAGTAGGACTAAGTGTCTCCACATAACTACCGTATTTTTTTGTCAGGTTTTACAAATGACCATCTCCGTTCGTTGAAAGATAAAAAATTTTAGACTCGAGATTTAAAAGATAACGGAATAGTTTAAGATGAGAATATGTGAGGTTTATTCTTACATGTTTATGAAAAAGAAAGTCAACCAGTACTGGAACCCACCCAAATTCGACAGAGACCTGATACCATTGGCTTAGTCAAGTCAAGTCAAGTCAACGAGTCAGCACAGGTTGAGAAACACTGAGACGTCGTGCGGTCCGGAGGGACAGGTAGTGGTTGAGAACCTCAGGTGAGTTTGGGTACAGGTAACTCAGTCACTACGGTAGGTTGGTAGAGTAGGGGACGGCAGGGGAAGAGGAAGACGGAAGTTAGAAAGGGTCGTAGTCCCAGAAAAGTTTACTCAGTCGAGAAGTGTAGTCCACCGGTTTCATAACCTCAACGTCGAAGTCTTAGTCAGGAAGGTTACTTATAAGTCCTGACTAAATGAAATCCTACCTGACCAACCTAGAGGAACGTCAGGTTCCCTGAGAGTTCTCAGAAGAGGTTATGGTGTCAAGTTTTCGTAGTTAAGAAACCACGAGTCGAAAGAAATATCGGGTGGAGAGTGTAGGTATGTGCTGATGACCTTTTTGGTAACGAAACTGATCTGCCTGGAAACAACCGTTTCATTACAGAGACGAAAAGTTATACGACAGATCCAACCAGTATCGACAAGAAGGTTCCTCTTTCGTAGAAAATTAAAGTACCGACATCAGTGGTAGACTTCACTAAAACCTCGGGGGTTTTATATTTCAGACAGTGACAAAGGTAACAAAGGGGTAGATAAACGGTACTTCACTACCCTGACCTACGGTACTAGAATCAAAAGACTTACAACTTAAAAAAAAGAAAAAATATAAATAAATAATAATAATAATAATAAAAAATGAAATATTATAACATAACCAAAACGGTGTGTGTAGTTGTACTTAGACGGTACCCACATGTGCACAAGGGTTAGGGCTTGGGGGGAGGGTGGAGAGGGGGGTTTGGTAGGGAGACCCAGTAGGGTCACGTGGTCGGGGTTCGTAGGATGTGGGACGTAGTTTGGATCTGACCACTAAGCAAAGAATATACTATATGTACAAAGTTACGGTAAGAGGGTTTAGTAGGGTGGGAGAGGGAGGGGATGTCTCAGGTTTTATGACAAGATATTTAGACACAGAGAAAACGACAGAGTGTATTCTTACCTGAATATATGTTTTGTCTTTATCTAAATGTCTATCTCTTTTGTTCGAATACTAATGGTTTCCTCTTTCGACACCCCTCAGTCTTTAATCCTCAAACCCTAATTATATATGTGCGATGATACATCTTTTTTTATTGGTTGTTCCTGGATGACATATCCTGTCCCTTGATATGAATTGTAAAATATTATTGGGTGTTTCCTTTTCTTAGACTTTTTTCTATATATTGATTTAGTGAAACGACATATGGATTTTGATTGTGTTGAGACATTTAGTTGATGTGAAATTAATTTTTTTCATTTTTTTTTTTTTCTTTTAGATAAAAACATAAAGTTTTAGTAACAGTGGTATTTAATACCTAAAATGGGTACCTCATTTTTTTTCTTTAAGATTCTATTAAAAATTTGATCGGTATTATATATTTATTCCTGGTAACTTACACTCGTCAATCAAAATGTTGAGAACAAGAGTAATAAAAACAAAAAACAAAATTAAATTTAAAATAAAAATAATAATAATAAAAAACGAGAAATAATAAATAAATAAATAAATAAAAAATGAAATGTTATGAATAACCAAAACGGTATGTAACTGTACTTAGGCGGTACCCACATGTACTCAAGGGTTAGGACTTGGGGAGAGGGTGGTGGGAGGGCTATAGTAGAGAGACCTAGTAGGGTCACGTGGTCGGGGTTAGTAGGACATAGGACATAGCTTGGATCTGACCACTAAGTAAAGAATGTACTATCATATGTACAAAGTTACGGTAAGAGGGTTTAGTAGGGTGGGAGCGGGAGAGGGTGTCTCAGGTTTTCTGACAAGATATGTAGACACAAAGAAAACGACAGAGTGTATGTCCCAATAGTAATGGTAGAAAGATCTAAGGTATATATACGCAATCATATGAAATAACCACAAAAAGAAAGACCGAATGAAGTGAGACATATTAGTCGAGGTCAAAGTAGGTGGAGTAATCTTGACTAAGTTTACATAAGAAAAATTACCGACTCATTGTAAAGTGACACATATACATGGTGTCGAAAGAATAGGTAAGTAGACGACTACCTGTAGATCCAACGAAGGTACAGGACCGATAATATTTGTCACGACGTTACTTGTAACCCTATGTGTACAGAGAAAGTTAAGACCAAAGGAACCACACATACGGGTCGTCACCCTAACGACCCAGTATTCCGTCAAGATAAAGGTCAAAAATTTCCTTAGAGGTGTGACAAGAGGTATCACCGACACGATCAAACGTAAGGGTAGTTGTCACATTCTCCCAAGTGAAAAGAGGTGTGAGAGAGGTCGTAAATAACGAACATCTGAAAACCTAGCGTCGGTAAGACTGACCACACTTTACCATGGAGTAACACCAGAACTGAACGTAANTAAAGGTCAAAAATTTCCTTAGAGGTGTGACAAGAGGTATCACCGACACGATCAAACGTAAGGGTAGTTGTCACATTCTCCCAAGGGAAAAGAGGTGTGAGAGAGGTCGTAAATAACGAACATCTGAAAACCTAGCGTCGGTAAGACTGACCACACTTTACCATGGAGTAACACNGACTGACCACACTTTACCATGGAGTAACACCAGAACTGAACGTAAAGAGACTATTACTCACTACAACTCGTAGAAAAGTACGCAAACAATCGGTAGGTATACAGAAGAAACCTCTTTACAGACAAATCAAGAAACCGGGTAAAAAACTAACCCAGCAAATAAAAAGACCTTAACTCGACGTATTCAACGAACATATAAAACTCTAATCAACAAATTTCCATTGAAAAATTGAGGGGAGAAAGTGAAAGTAGTTCTTCGAGAAATTAAGAAGTGAAAGACGGTATTCCCACCACAGTAGACGTATATACTCTAATAATTATAAAGATGGCCGTTAGAACTAAGGTCGAACACGAAGTAGGTCGGGTCGTAAAGAGTACTACATGAGACGTATATTCAATTTATTCGTCCCACTGTTATATGTCGGAACTACATGAGGAAAAGGATAAACCTTGGTCAGTCAACAAGGTACAGGTCAAGATTGACAACGAAGAACTGGACGTACGTTTAAATACTTGTCCACCCAGTCCACCAGACCATAAGGGTAGAGAAAGTCTTAAAAGGTGTCAAACAACACTAGGTGTGTCAGTTCCGAAACCGTTTCAGTTCTTTCGTCTTCATCTACAAAAAGACCTTGAAAGAACGAAAGAGCTACTAGGTTGTCTACAACCGTTAGACTAGAGACCAAGGAGACGGAAAAGATTTAGGTCGAACTTGTAGACCTTCAAGTGTCAAGTGCATGACAACTTCGGACCGAACCTCTTAAAACTCGTAATGAAACGGTCACACACTCTACTCACGTTAACACACCATCAAACTTGTAGAAACTGTAACGGGAAAAACCCTAACCTTACTTTTGACTGGAAAAGGTAGGACTCCGGTGCCATGGAGTGAGTGTATACATGGGTTTACGGTCAAAGAGTCTCGGGAAGAGACTCGTGAAATGGAGAGACAGATTTTATTATGAGGGTAGTAAGAGACAGTACGAGACTAAAGGTAAGTCACAATAGACTATAATATCATACAATATTGATAGATTATAATATCAGAATACAAAATTTTAGACATTAAGAGTGATTTTAAATTTAAGGTATCACCGTCTGTCAATTCAAAACAAAGAATAACATAGGGATCGTGTGTTTCGTCATGGATCGTGTGTCATTCCCCGAGTTGTTTAACTTGACTTATAAAAAAGGAAACAATAAAACTAGACGGTCATACGTGGAATAAAATTAAAGTTTCCCGTGTTTAATTCCTGTTAAAGATAGAAGATCTTAAGAGAACTAGATCTTCTTGTCTGTAAATACGTGTGTTTATTAATATTACATCCCATTTTTAAATATACATCACCTCTAAATATCCATCACCTCTACTAATGATCTTTTTTAACCCTCCTTTAAATTGGATTTGTCTTAAATTTTCTTACTTAATTTCAAATAGTCGTCTACATTCATCTCACTTTTCCTTCCATAAGGTTCTATCATAGTTCCCATATACATGTCCGTCTCTCCGTACTTAATCGTCCAACATAAACCCCCAGATATTTCTCAAGTCATACGACTTTATTCACCACACCACTCTCTCAACTATTTCTACTACATCCATTTGTCCCTCCTGAGTCCTATACTTCTCGGAATGTATGGTACGAGTCCACACATTTAAAAGAGATCGTCGGTCTCTCCTTCGAGATTTCTGTAAATTCAACCCTAACTATATTAAAAGTAAGACCAGTGAAGTGAGTGTGAAATCTTTACGGTGAGATCTTCGGAATAACCACGGTCTCCATTCTCTAAGTAGAACTTTATCAGGTCTACTCTTCACTACTCTCGTACTTCATCTTTATGAACTATTTTCCTACATACGACGACTACATGAGTCAGTACCGGCTGAGACACTAGGGTACCTGACACCGGGCGGTCCAAGGAGACAGGTACCTTAAAAGGTCCGTTCTTAGGACCTCACCCATCGGTAAAGGAAGAAGTTTTCCTCCATACTCTGATAGAAGTAAAATACTTTTGTTAAAAAAATTACTAGTATGTTGAAAACCAAAACAAAGATATGAATTTCTTTTATCTGTAAGAGTAACCCTTTTCTTGTATGACTAGTCTGTTAAATTCATTAGGTCAACCCTAACGTCAAATGAAAACTATAAATAGTAAACGGAGTACTCGAAATGATCATTTCGGTTAAGAAATCTCTGGTTAGTGGGGAAATTTTTCGCTATTGAAATTAAAGACTTGTACATCTTAACTCTTATTCTGGGATATCATTGTAGAGGTTTCATGTCTCTAGGAAGTTTCAGGATTTGTTTATTTTAATGATAAATACTCTCCATAATAATTAGTATTTGAAAAATGTGGTAAGATATCTTTAAATCCTAAATAATCCTTAAAGTCGTTTTGTTCGAGGACTTGATTAAACTTATTATTTTATAGAATGAAAAGTTTATGTTACTTAAATAAAGGTCATCGTAAGAGTAATTTTTGTCACGTCATAAAAGTAAATAATTTTTACATAAATAGTTATTTCATGTATTATTTCATAATATTCGTATTTACATTTAGTTAGTTAAATAGAGGTAACAAGTACAATAAACTACCATAAAATAAAATTATTAATTGTTTGTGTATTTATATATAAATATCCTCTAAGAGTTTTTATTACTAGGGTAAATTATCGATGACAACTATGAGTAGTCATAAAAGAGACACTAGACCTAGGTTGTAGTCCTCTACCTGACCAGGAACCGACCGACAAGACATTGTATTAAAGTCTTATATAAGAAAATGACATCATAAGTATAAGAAATTCCATTTTAGACAATCCACCTAGAGGAATGTGTAATGTCTAAAATTATTCTGACTTGAGCATTAAGTTAAGGAGTTTACGATGTATTTGTAGTTAGAGTTGTACTACTGATAGTGAAATATATTCCGTAGTATGATTAATATTACCAAGTATTAGAAATGAGAAACGATAACCATTCTACATGAATCTCCACGAAAAATTTTTAGTATTGGACGACACATTTACCAGTTTTAAATTATTAAAATAAAAGATGTCCTTAGTGAACCTCGGGTATATTATGGGATCCTTATCAAATTATTACAATCCGATTTCTTCAAGAACCCTTCCACTAACAATTTTTAAGTAATTTAAACAAAATAATTTTTTCGTCCATTTTATAAGGTTTGACTTTTAAGACGAAGATTCTAAGGAGCAAAAATATAACTTTTTAGTACCCTCCCGGACCTCCGCCGGGACGTCATTGGGAAAATAGGATATAACATTACGTGTCTGAATGAAGGAATGAACTCCTTTCCTTTCACAAAAGACGAAAGCTCAGGGTCGGACTGTGTCCCATTCTTGATTCAGATATAAACAAGTCACTTATTTTTATCTGTTTATATTATTAAAAATGTTTTTCTTTTATAGTCTGAAGATGCCAACGGTTTTTCTTCTTGAAGATTTAAAACCCATTTTGTTTCAGACTCGACCCATTCGGATAGTCCCCCTACTGTGACTTCAGTTCAGAATTTCTTATCTCCTCTCTCCTTAAATCCTCGTGAGGACACTTCGTCACCCTCGTCGCACCCGGGCCCTACGACGTTCTTCAAGGTCCCTCTGGACGAAGAATGAGTTTCTCATACATTTAATACTGGACACCTCGTTGACCTCTACTCTCACTTTTCGAGAACTCACATCAAGAGACCTCAAAAATTTTTAATGAAAAGTAATAGATAAATAAATAAAAACCCACGTGACCCAGAAACAACGACGTGACCGAAAAAGATCGAAACCGTTTGTCACCAACGAGAAACGACGTAACCCCACTGAAGAGAACAACGTCTTGTGTCCGAGATCCACTTCCCCGAAGTCGTCAACGCCGGGCACCCGAGACGTCGACACCGAGTTTCCGGGATCTCGCGCCCGAGTCATCAACACCATATACCCGAATCGACGAGACACCGTACACCTTAGAAGGACCCGGCCCCTAACTTGGGACAGGGGACGTGACCGTCTGCCTAAGAATAAGTTCCATGGTGGTCCCTTCAGAATTAAAATAGAAAGTCCACTACCCATTGATGACTCTAACCCAAAATTCTTTGTCTCACAATACAAGTATGAACACGAAATTTTTCTAATGAGACTGCCGCTACCACACTTTCTGCGTCACCACTCTCGTTTTTCCCTCCGACAACTTTACCAGATCTACTCTGTACTTCTTAATAATTTGATTCTATTATCATCTTTATCTCTCCTCAGTCGCCTAAACTCTACGTGAAATAATAACCCTCCTAAATAACTGATCCCCAATTCCCTCTTACTCTTCGGACCTATTCTATATTTAAAGAGAGACCCTTTAAACCACCTATTACCACAGTAACTAACTTTATTCCCAATATTTTCCATCTTGTCTAAAACCCCCCTTCTACCCTTTCACATTTGGGACTGAGTAGTGACTCTTGAGTAGTGGTCTTGAGTAGTGTCAAGACTCTCAACTCTTTTGGTGAATTACAGCGGTTGAATCTTCTAATTTGTCTTCTTATATAGATACTCCGGTAAACCATGTCCCGAAAAGTTACCATCCTCGGATCATTCACACTTAAAGGAAAGAAGATTAATATAGAGTTTTTACAAGTCAACGGTGTTTCTGATAATAACTAATTTACAATTGTGAGTCCCCGAAGGGTCCACCACGTGACCATTTCTTAGGTGGACGGTTACATCCTCTATGTCCAAGCTAGGGATCCAACCCTTCTAGGGGACCTCTTCCTTTAGCGTTGGGTGAGATCATAAGAACGGACCTCTTAAGGTACCTGTCTCCTCGGACCGCCCGACGTCAGGTACCCAAACCTCAACCTGTGCTGACTCACTCATGTGTTGTTGTAATTGTGAGTCCCTGAAGGGTCCACCGGGCCACCGACCCTCAGGTGTCCCGACACCCACACCAGCACCAGCCCTTTGGTTCTGGAGTCGACTGTCCTGTCGACTCGGTCACACGAGACCTCGGCCGTGAGACGTTGGTCTCCTCGGACACGCGGGTGTTAACCTCTTTCGGACGTGTCGGTTTCGTTTGTTTGTCTATTTGTTGTGAGTCATCTCCGGAAACCTTCTTACGATCTTTGTCACCATGAGAATACCTCGTATCTTAGGAATCTTGTAATTTTTTTCAAAGTCCAAGTGACACAAAATTACTTCGGACTTTTTACACCTATTAAATATATAAGTGTCTGGTACATATTTTTTCGGTATATTAGAGGTGGTTATAAAACGTTTAAAGATACTTCACCTGTCTATTCACTTTTTTTCGGAGATTCTAGGTTTTTTCTAATAAGTGAATCTTTCTGTTTATTGTTTCACGTATACCTCATATATACATATTTTGGTCTATATGACGTCATTATTCAAGTCTCCTCCGAATCTCATAGTATCTGTTGTCATGGTATCTCATAACCAGTGTCCTACGAAGTACCCTCTTCATTGCAATTTGACGTCGAATCTCCCAACACAGACTTCTCATCTCGTTTTTATATCACGTCTATCCTTGACCCGTTCTTGCATTCATTTCGTACTCTTTTTGTACTTTCGTCTCGTCTCCTGACGTTTGAACTAAGGGTAATTTATGTAATTTGTACAAACCGATCTTACCTTCTAGCTGTAACATGTGACACCCTAATTTTTAACAACAATCTTATTAAGGATAAAAAATCTTCTCTTCAATGTGAAACGTACATTTAAAGTACATTTATGAAAAACCTTACAGTGAAAAAAACCTCTATTAAATTCGATCATTCTACTGGTACACACAATCAACGAGTCAGCACAGACTGAGTAACACTAGGGTAGCTGACATCGGGTGGTCCGAGGAGACAGGTACCCTAAGAGGTCCGTCCTTATGACCTCACCCAACGGTAAAGGAAGAGATCCCCTAGAAGGACTGGGTCCCTAGCTTGGGTCCAGAGGGTGTAACGTCCGCCTAAGAAATGGCAGACTCGGTGGACCCTTCGGCTCCACCGTTACTATTATTATCACGTTGAGTTGTACATAAATCGTGTCCGATACAATATCCAAGATAAGATTCACGAAATGTACCCACTAATAGAGTATATTACGATTAGTCATGAGATACCCCCACCTATGATAATTTCACTAATACTCACAAGTTACTTCCTTATGTCCTTTCTCACCCAGCTTATGAAAAGAAGACCTTTTAGAGTCTTGTCGTGAACGACATTCGTTATCGTCAACTGACACGATACTTTCTATGACTCCACCGAGAGGACGAGTTTTAATAAGGAGATTGGGTTCATAATTTCACGGACTTTAGGGTGATAATCTTTAGGTAATAACAAGAAAGATCTATTACCAAAGTTTACTAAATTTACCAAAATGTGGAAAGTCTTACTAAAAAATTTTACTATTTCATAGAAAATTTTAAATATGATTTATGTAATCCTTCTTTTTTATGTAGTCAAATGAAGATACGAACTCTACTCTTTGGGTCTAGTTGTGATAGTTCGTGACCATACCCCCCTTGTAGGGTTTCCCGTTAACTTACCCCATTTATACGTTTGTCGTTGTTGTTATTTCGGTATATACACCCCACCCCCCACCACCTAATTATATATTTGAAGTGAGTCCAACGCTTAAAAGGTCTCTCTATATGTTGAAGACCCTTACTTTGTAGTTAAGAGGTTACAATTTGGTTACTGTACACCCAAAAATCATAACCTCATGGACTATCTATAATATATAACGATCCACCTCTTTAAGTCAAAGACTTAATTGATGTATTATGAACATGCAACATTTCGATATTATATCGTAATATTAAATTTTTGTTTTAAGAACAAGTATACCTATCCTTTTGTGACCTCTACTTACTTTTTCTTTTTTTGTGACTATTTTTCGAATAGACGTTATAGAGGTTTTATTGTTTATGAAAACTTGTCTGTAAAAACGGTAAATTTCTCTATCTTTATAAAAAACCTTTTTAGAGATAACTGATCTTTATCCGATATGATGTCCACAGGACCTTTTATGTTAAAATTACCAGAGAACGTGAAAGTGAAAAGTGAAAGTACGTAACCTCTTCCTTTACCGTTGGGTGAGGTCACAAGAACGGACCTCTTAGGGTCCCTACCCCCTCGGACCACCCGACGACAGATACCCCAACGTGTCTCGGCCTGTACTGACGCCGTTGAATCGTCGTCGTCGTCATGTATGTCTTTCACATTCTTATACCAATATATAACGGAAAAATCTTGAAAGTATAATTTATTAAAATGTATGTATTTTATGTCACTTCTGGGTTCTTGTTTAAAACTTTAGAAAATTTTCTGGTTTCATGTAGCTTTCGGGTACGTGAAATAAGGTTTCTCTTCTTGATTCGAACCTGTAGATTTTCACACCTGTAGACAAAAGCCCTGATATCTATTTTTTGTCAATTTGTCTTCTACGCTTCCGTTCTATGTCCATCTTTATTCTGGTTCACTAATCTTCTTTTTGTCCGATGTTTTTGCATTTGACTCTTGAGACGTAAGTATTATTGGACTTATTTTTTTAATTTGTTATTGGACTGAGATTAGTACTCTTTTGTTAGTCTGTTTAGGTCTAATGTCCCATAAGTTATATTAGTCAGACCTACGAAACGTTCACAGTTACATCTACTTTCTAATTTTTTCTCTTCTCTGAAAAGATCCAATTTTCTATGCTGTTGGTTTACTTTGTAATATTAGGACCCAATCTAGGACCTAGTCTCTTTATTTTATCGGTGTCTCTCAAGAAAAAATCTGGTGACTTCTTGAAACTTACACCTTACATATAGTTTATTATACACCATAATTTAAAGAACCCACACTACTAAAACTACTACATCCACTTAAAGACATACGACCCCATAATCTCCCCTTCATAGTGGTACAGATGTGAAATTTCGTCAGGTAATTTCGTATAAACACACACACATTGATACGTAGAAGACAGGGTAGATGGGACAGGATACGCTCGGGTGGATGAGATGAGAGGAGAAAGTAGACGGGTAGGTAGGTATGTAGTCTATTTGGTTCCTGTCGTTTTACAGTTGTCGACCACCTAGATTTACTTCTCACTTTATTTTATTTTTGTCGTCTGTCTGCCCGTTTGTTTTTATTTTACAAGTTTAGAGGTCCGTCTTATACCGTTTACTTTGGCATAACTACCTCCTCCCCTTACCTCATTAAAACTACAGTATTAAGACACTTAAATATGGTAAAAGGGACTTTTTCCTTCCAACGACTAACTACAATGACAATTTTATTCCTTCTCATTGCACAAACCTCTCTTTCAATTACCAATGGTAGGTAGTTGACTACTTTACGAGAGTTACTTTTTTAGAAATATAATACTAAAAAATTTACTCTCCCATAAAGGAACTAAGATTATTTTGTAGAATATTAATTTTTCAACTAACCCCTCTTTTCGAAGGATTTTCAGTTAGAGTTCTTTTTAATAATAGTTATTTCCTAAGAATGTATATTTTTGTACTACAAAGGATTTTGTTATTTTGTTTTTTATGAGACTTTTATGAATGGTCTTCACCATAATAAACATTTCATGAAAACTACCTACCTAAAAACGTTTACCAAAGAACATATAGACTTTGTTAATATGGTACTATATATTTATTAAATCAATAGATATAACTTTCCTGACCGATTTCTTAGTTTATAGTTTAAGACTACACAGTTTTATAAGTTTTGACTTATTCTTTGAAAAAAAGGTATAACAGGAGTCTTTGTCAGTTCTCAATTAAACTAATTTTTGTTAATAAATACAAAATCCTTGTATTTTTGTTTTAAATACAAGGATTTTTCTGTAAGGATCATGAAACTGACAAGGTATGGTTAGAAATAAGTTTACTAATAAACTTAGTAAACGTACCAATAAAAAAGTAATTTTAAAAAGATAGAAGAAAGAAAAATAAAAATATAGAAGAAAAATTTGTTTTTTGTTTAAAGTAAAAACCTCCTAGAGTCCTTTTTCCTCCTCTACAAATCCATAACTCCACTTTTTTCAAATCGTTAAACCAGTCGAGAACGGAAAAGTTACAAAAACGAAAACAGGTATATCATCGTTCCTAGACCTGTTTTCTTTTTTTAATTCTGTCTTAGAAAATGTACTTCATAAATTATACACACTTTTATAGATTTCCTTTTTTTCTTGGGAGGTTTTTTTTGACTGAACTACGAAAATAAGAAATAGACGAATTAAAAACCTCTTCCTTTACCGTTGGGTGAGGTCATAAGAACGGACCTTTTAGGGTACCTGTCTCCTCGGACCACTCGATACCAGGTGCCCCAGCGTTTCTCCACCTGCGATGACTCGTGTCGTGTCGGCGTATTAAAATGTAGCATTTGGATGTCGAAATCAATACATAACGAAAACGTCTAAGTCGTGGGACAGAAAATAATTACATAATTCATAAATTAAAACTTTAATTGTGTTTCTCATACATTTTGTATACACGTATAAAATCAATCATTATTATTTCGATTACAGAACACATTGATGGATCTGATTCTATAAACTTGTAATAGTAGTGAAACCTCTTTAGGACCTTATGGAGTCGACGAGACCCCTAACGTGAGAGAAGGGAACGAGTGTCTCCATTACGTGATTTGACCGAAACGAAGAAATATCCAAATTATGCACACACGCATAGGGGGTTTATTAACAGATCAAAACGTACAAAGACTCGAAATGTACCTCTTCCGTGACCGTGGGGTGAGGTCATGAGAACGGACTTTTTAGGGTACCTGTCTCCTCGGACCATCCGACGTCAGGTACTCCAGCGTTTCTCAACCTGTGCTGACTCGCTGAATGGAAAGTGAAAAGTGAAAGTACGTAACCTCTTCCTTTACCGTTGGGTGTTGTCACAAGAACGGACCTCTTAGGGTCCCTACCCCCTTAGACCACCCGACGGCAGATACCCCAGCGTGTCTCATTCTGTGCCGACTTCGCTGAATCGTCGTCGTCGTCGTCGTCCTCGTCTCTAAATGTATTTTTCATAAAGACACCAAACAGAATAAAACGAGTTTTAATATATAATAAACCTAAGTAGGTACTACTGCACACATCGAGATCAAAAGGTACACACATCGACAAGTAAAAGGAACAACTTATCATTAGGTCTTGGACTTATATGGTATATATATACACGTATATGTATACAAAATTTTAAGAACCGAAAACAACAATACTACTAGAGATAGGGGACCTCTTCCCTTACCGTTGGGTGAGGTCATAACAACAGATACCTTAGGGTACCTGTCTCCTTGAATTGCCCGATGTAGGCCCAACTTTTCTCAGTCTGTACTGATTCGTTGATTGTGTGTGTGTGATGTGTATGAATATGTACAAAGAACTATGTGTACACGTCAAAAGAGATCTATACGTGGATCTTCATTTTAACGATCCAACATCCCATACAAGTACAAGTTAAATAATGTACCCATCGTTTTATAAAAGATTTTCTAACGGAGTCAAATGTAAGGGTAGTCGTAATAGTCTCTCGATTGACGACATACAGAAACGGTTGTGAATCGTAACGGTGCGAAAATTTGAGTACAGAAAGACTACTCATATATTGACATAGAGTAACAAAATAAAACGTAATGATTATTACAACTTATTAGATAATCATAAATAACAGTAAACGTAAAAGAAACAAAACTTCAAGGACAAGTAGAAGGGTGTGGATAAAAAGATGATTTAACTGAAAAGAATAACTATATATCTTCAAGAAATATATAAACTTACTACATAATTTAAAACAAAACACCGGACGGAAAAGTAAGAAAATTACAAGACTTTGCTTCTTTTCAAATATTGAAATTATGTCGGTTTAAATAATAGAAAAAGGAGATACCTAATACTAGGAACACGAGATGAATTCTTTAGGAAGGAACTTTAGGACTCTAATGTTTATAAAAGATATGATGGAGGATATTCGAAATATATATATAAAAAGTGTACATTAGAAATTAGTGGAACATTGACTAAAAATGCATATAATACATCATCCTCGAGTTAAATTAAAGAAAGATAAACCACGAGTTAATAACATTGTACTTTACTGTTTGTTGAACAGAGTTTTACTGGGGTCTTCAAGAAGTATCGATGAACCCTGGGTTCTTGCCCAAGAGTAGGATACCCGAAATGGATTTAGATTAGTCATCGAGTAAGGTCACTTTTTCCGACGTTGAAGAGTGTGACCCTAGGGTTAGTCTACAAACAATCTGACCAAATGTAACAAGGTACCGAGAATCTAGGAGACAAAACCACAAAAGGAAGTTTGAACAACAAAAAAGAGGACCACAAAGTCAAACCTTTAAAAGAGAGTGGATAGAAGTTTAAGTATTTAGAAAGGAGTCGAAACAACTTAGATGACTGTTCATGTATCTTATGTAGTGAGTAAAGACAATTGTCACAAGGATAAAGAGTGTAAAGGTAAACTGGGAAAACATACCAAAGGTAGAGAGACGACTTTAAGAATAGACAAGTCCGAACATTAGAGGGTACACCGGGTGGAAAGGGATTGGAAATTGTATAATCAGTATAATCAGTATCAATAAATTTTAATAGATAATTGTCAAAGTTGAAGACCCGTAAGACACAGAGTGACACAATTAACGAAACAGGGGACTGATACTCAAAAAAAGGAACGAAATATTCAAAACTGACTTACGACTTAAAGAACAAACTCCATTTATACAAACACGGTCTTTTACCCGTACAGAAAAGACAATCTGTCAACCACACATACATACACACACACAGTAATTAGTTGAGTCAAACTCAAAATAACAACGATACCAATGGAAGTCATGTAGTTACCAAAGTTTTAAGAGATCACAATAAAACACGAAAACGTCCACAGTCTCCAAAAAGGGAATTTAAAGGGGGAGATGAAAGTCAAAAACGGAGGGACACACAGACGTGTCATGGTGTTCTGAGAGATACGAGAACGAAAAGAGGTCGACTAAAGGTAACGAACAAAGAACCGCGAGCGACCGGAACGTCACCCCCTCACCACCTCAAAAGGACGACGGGACGAGGTCCGAATCAGAATCCGTCCAGGAGATACGGAGGAGTCAGTAAGAGGAGGAGGAAAGGTCCCGTCAGGTGAAACAGGTGATATAGAAACCTTCCAAAACACGTTCTGTCAAAACACGGGGAAGAGGTTATCGTACTATAGAGATTATTAGACCCAGAGACGGAGGAAAAACGGGGTTCTCATCTTCGGATGAAGAGAATGAAAATACGATGTGGGTCATTCAGAAGTGAACACGGAACTCCCGTTAGTCGTTTCAAACGACGGAGATAGGGTTATGGACACACACACACGAGTCAACGAGTCAGCACAGGTTTAGAAACGTGGGGTTACCTGACATCGGGTGGTCCAAGGAGACGGGTACCTTAAAAAGTCCGTTCTTATGACCTGACCCATCGTAAAGGGTGAGGTCCCCTAGAAGGACTGGGAAAGACTGGGTCCATAGTTTGCGTGTAGAGAAAACAGAGGACGAAACCGTCCACCTAAGAAGTGGGGATCACAGTAGACCCTTCGGGTCTGGAAGTAAGACGTCTTTTCTTCCAAGACGTACCTCGAGCTATGGAAAGGATGTCACTACCGACGAGGGAAAGAGGTTCTGACGTAGTGACTCTTTCCTAAGGAGATCAGAGGACAAGACGAGAAAAAGAATACTTGTGTGTCATATTCAAATATTTCTTCTTAGACACTCGACACACTTGAGGAGAACGCAGACACCGAGGGTCCCCAAAATATAAGGTCATTATCGGGTGTAAATAGACAATCGTTAAATTTGTATTAAAGATTGTAGTCGAACATACCTTAGACCGTAAAGTGGTATAAGACGGTGTCCCCTCGGTTACGAGTACAACAGAGAGGAGCTTTCAAGGACAGAAAGGAACCTACAGTCCGATGAAGCAACACTACCCTAGAGTCGAGAGATTACCCAAGTTCTTTTGGATGCAAAAACAACAAATAGACAAAAAAGAGTAAGAATCACACACTAACTAACTATATAAGGTCAAAGGATGTAAAATACGTTTTCACCTTATATATGTACGTGTGTCATTTATGTATATATAAATATATATATAATGTATATTTTCTTATAAGTCATCAAGAGTTGGTATCCATTAAAAGAAAAACGGTAGGTCTCTTGTAGACCGATACAGACTTCTGTGAATAGTACTGCCCCTGTAAGATACTAAAAGTTTCGGTCTCTATGACGATTCGTACCATGTTCCGCACTTGTCGGGGGGTGTTGTTTACTAATAGCTGGTTTTTACAGACATCACTGTTCCAACTCTCTGGAACTATTTATGTATGTATGTCTTTTATAAAAATAATAACAAGTGTAGATTTATCGAACATTAAAGCTAATACCAATTAAAAGGTCTTGTAACCAAACAAATCTTTACAAAAAGAATTGCCAATAAAAAACAATGAGTACAAATCAAGTTAACGTACACCAGTCTCCTACACGTAATGAGGTTAGGAAACTTCACACAGTTACACAAAATATCATATTATAACCAAGTAAAATTAATTACAAGATACACACGGATGTTTCTTACACAGGGAAACTAGTTCTTACAATTAGTACAAACTAAGAATATATAGTTAAAAAAGTCAGATAAACAAGATAGTTAATGACTAACATTAATTAATATTAATTACAACGTTATAGGGGATTGGTACCGATTTTTTATGAAATATGTAAAACTCCGATACAAAAATTTACAAATATGTGACTTTTATAAAATATCTAAAAAGGACATAATTTTGAAACTAGTAGTACTTCAGTAGAAAAAAATATAGGTCATTACAAAAGACGAAATATCAGTTAAAGTAGACTATTATTAAGTAGATTTGATCAAAAGGAGACACTGGAATCATTAATCGTGTCTGTATGAAAAAAGTAGTTGTAAATTCCAATTAAAGACAGAGAGTACCTGTCTCCTCGGACCGTCCGACGTCAGGTATCCTAACGATTCTCATCCTGTACTGACTTCACTGAATCGTTCGTACGTGTTTCAATTAGAGATAGAAATAAGTTAAGGTATTGATATGTTCTTAAGATCATGTGAAATTGTGGTAAATACAAGAGGTTAAATACATTATAAAAACTATCCATAAATTTAAGACAAAAAAGAAACTTAGTGTATGATGAAAAATTAATGTAAATAATAAAAAAAATATGTTACAAACAAGTCTAAATGGGAGAGTCTGACAGGTAGACTCTAGTGAAAGTCAAACGATTTCATGTAAGAAATCTTAAAGGAAATCATTCTCTGACGACAACGTATGTCTCCCCACTTTTTTCGAACGTACAGAAGAGGGGAGTAGACAAATTAAAACTTTGAACAATCCGTTCGAAAAAAAAAATTGGAGAGAGAAACAGAGAGACCCTCAGACTCTGACGTATCCTACATCGAGGAACCATCCGGGTTGAAATCCTACCCTCCCAGAAGGTACTCTGATGAGTATAATTCATCTGGTACCTAAAACAGAAGACAAGGGTAAAAAGGCACTCCGATACTTTTCGTTTCGAGTTAAAGTGAGACACCAATTTACAAGAGTTCTGTTTTCGATCGTCGTCATGAGAGGAATAGTGAAATCCGAGAATAAATATAAATCAAGGACCAGGATACTTAAAGATATAAGAATGGTAGAATAACGATATAAATTCTAAAATTTCATGTATTAGGACTTAAATACCAACAAAAACTACCTACCATTTATGTCTTCTACTCTACTAACCTACCCTAGTGACTGAGTTACCTGTACTCAAACTCGTTTGAGTCCTTCTGTCACTTCCTACCCCTCCGGACCGTACGACGTCAAGTACCCGACTGTTTCTCAACCTGTACTGAATGACTGACTTACTGTTGTTGTTAGGACTTAAATACCAACAAAATCTACCTACCATTCATGTCCATTGATCGAACAGTGTAACGACTTCACCTTCATATAAGTGTGTAACGGTTTTCTGTTAATTCGGACGGTCACTTTGACAATAGTAACATTTACTATACTTATGTCATATAAACTTTATCATATATGTAAGTCTATTTAAAATTTAACAATATATGAACCAAGTTTATCCACTATTAGACCTATGTAAAGCGTAAAAGTAAAAGTTAAAAATTTAATTTAAAATTTATTTTTAACAGATTCTTATTTTATGTTTTAAGGGACATATGTTTTTCACAAGAAGGTATGAATGTCATATTAGAAAGTAACTCTACTAATTCCCTGACGTCCTAGAAAACAAGAAGTCGACTATCACGTGTCTACAATTTAACGACGTAAAATAAATTTAGGTCTAAACAAACGACATCGACGAACGATAAGTACTGTCAATCTTAGAGTAGGAGTCCGTGACTTCGAAAGTGATCTAAAAGTCGGTAGTTTTTAAGTCTTCATGACGGACTTTGATGTCTTTAAAATATAATTGATAAGAAACTAGGGAAAAACAGAAACCCTAGAGAGGAATATGTATTGACTGTACGGACATACATAATTAAAATGTTTGTCTTTGGGTCATTCAGAAAACAATGAAACGTAAAATAAATAGTTCTAGAAGATATAGATCGTAAAAGGGTAGGGATTAATTTTTTGTCTATGAGTTTTACTACCGTCACTCCATTATTTTTAAGTATCTCACAAATTGATTCCTTTTTTATGTAATACATATAATTGATTCCTTTTTTATGTAATACATATACATCTAATAAAGACACAACAAAAATAATAAGTAACCATCTTATTTCTCTACTTCATCTAACAGAATATTATCGTTAATACTACTATTCTCTTTTCCTTGAATGTCTTTAATATCTTTTAATCTACTAGTCGACCTGTCTTGACTTTCGAATCTTTAACTGGTTTATTTTCTGGTATACTGATTTCTTCCTAGTTTATGAAGTTTCTTCTACTCAGATTATTGAATCGTACAACGAATATTTTATTCGTGAAACCTCAAAGTGAAGTGTAGTAGATAAATTTGTTCAAAGTTTCCTTAATTTCTCAATCCAAATTACTTAGTTTAGTAATTTCATTAGATCTCCCTTTTCTTTGTAAAGATTGAAAGAAGTAACCTTTCAAAGAAACCATTACGTGTTTAGTGATTCTGTTTTGGTTTTTGTTTAAAAATTTCCAACCAGAAGGGATTATCTAAAATTTAAGACTTCCGGTTCTGAAAATATACAAACCAATTAATAATACATAGGTTTTATAAGTCAACGTCCGTCCTTTAATCGAGAGTTATTAATAAATAATTTACTTTTTTACATTTCATTCTGAAGATATACACTTTTATTTTGTATTCACCTTATTTTTCGTGTATTATTTCATCATTTTTGTAAACATTGATCGTATTCCTAGTCTTAGGAACTATAAATTTCTCAAACGTCTTTACTCACTCTTTTATGATTTTGAGGTTATAAATATCCTTTTTTCTTATACTTCTTTATTAAGTGATTTATATGTATGTCTTTGTTAATTCGAATAATAATCATTTTCCATGAGTTTATTTTTCATTATTGTGTGGTAAACAGACAGTATATACGTTTATTATCTACACTATAAATGGAGTTCAAGTGTATGTGGGGTCTTCTTAAAACTTATTATGAAAAGTACTTTTACGATGTCCTTATATATGTTTTTCGACGTTGTTTTAAATAAAGGAAACTGGATCATGGGTGAGGTCACAAGAACGGACCTCTTAGGGTCCCTGTCGCCTCGGACCACCCGACGGCAGATACCCCAGCGTGTCTCAGCCTGTGTTGACTTCTCTGAATCGTCATAATCGTCGTCGTCATGAGTAAATTATGTGTCTCAAAGTAAGTTATTTATAATCAACCCACGGTTAATTCGGTCCATGAGATTAAAATTAAGACCCATATATTTATACCTTTAGTAGTTTATCCTTTTTTAGCCTATATCTTTCTACAAGTTATATAATAATAAATCTTGTTTATTGTTGACCGTTGTCGGATTTACACGTCCAATTCTACTTAAGTCCAGGATTAACCACCACATTGTCAGTACACTATACATTCTTGAAACCTTTTATACGTATTCTTGTTGTTTTTTCTTTAGTAACCCTTGTTTCGATTCTCCTTTTACAAATTTGATTTTGTATGGAAGAAGTTATAATCTTCATGGGGAACATCAAACAAAACCGAGTGAACTTGAATCGACCTATAAAACAGGTTTTAAGATATTTTTATCTCATAATTTAGTCTTATATTAAGGTATAAATTTTAATCACTATATATAACCGAATTTTTAAAATAAACGACAAAAATAAAAGTTAATAGTGATAAGTATATTATGTATAAAGGAAAAAAACCCCTCGTCTTTAATTCTTAATGACCTTATTCGGGAAAGATTGATTTACCGAATGGACTATCGAGTCATCCATTTCTTAGGTGGACGTCACGTCCTGTGGGGACAAACTAAGGACCCAGTCCTTCTAAAGGACCATTTCCCTATGTGATGGGTGAGGTCATAAGAACCCGAAGGGAACTCTGAGTCGACCATTTCTTAGGTGGACGTTACGCCCTATGGATCCAAGCTAGGGACCCAACCCTTCTACGGGGCCTCTTCCCTTTCATAAGATCATAAGAGCGGACCTCTTAAGGTACTTGGCATATCAGGTACCCCAGGGTTTCTCAGCCTGTGTTGACTCATTGAAGGTGAAAGTACCATTGATTTCTAATCTTTTTACAAAATACAGTTAAAACCATGTAAAAGTCTAACGTTATAGTAGAGCCTGTAAACATTCTCCCTCCATTCAACCCACAATTAGTTTTCATAATTGATTTCCTTTCCATTTTTTAATGGGATTCCGATCAAATAGTAACATTCCCATCCACTGTTAATGATTGGTCTTCAGAGACTAACACCGAAATACGGTTTCTATTCGTTCGTAGAATCTACTGTTATGAATTTTTTCTTTGTCGACGGAGTTACGACGCGTCTTGACCCTTTATTCTTTATAGTCTCGAGACCGTTGATCGTAAAGGTAAGTTGTGAGAACTCACTATGGTTGAGAGAAAAGGACCTATACCAGACGAAACTAAGAAATGAGAGCAAGACAAGGTGAAATTCTTTACTAAGAATCTATTTCAACGGACCGATAATGATATGGATCGGAAACAAGTCAGATTGACATTCTCATTGACTCCGTCCAAAGACGTTTTTGGGACGAAGTTATCGAGAGTATCGGAACGGACTAAAGGTAATATCTGAACTCTGTTGGACCTGACTCTGGTACTTTGTTTCACCGTTAACACGAAAAATTTTACAAAGTAACACAACCTCTTCTGAGAACTCTCAGGGAACCTGACGTTCCTCTAGGTTGGTCAGAGTAGGATTTCCTCTCGTCAGGACCCACAAGTAACCTTCCTGACTACGATTTCGACTTTGAGGTTATAAAACCGGTGGACTACACTTCCCGACTGAGTAGACTTTTCTGGGACTACGACCCTTTCTAACTCCCATCCTCCTCTTCCCCTGTTGTCACCTACTCTACCAACCTACCGTAGTGGCTGAGTTACCTGTACTCAGACTCATTTGAGGCCCTCAACGACTACCTGTCCCTCCGGACCGCGCGACACCAAATACCCCAGTGTCTCTCAACCTGTGCTGACTCACTGACTTGACTTGACTGGAGAAAATCTAAGAGACGTGTGTCTTCATCACCAACCCTTTTTAGGTCACAGTATTTTATGTAAAGGATTATTGTTCCATTATTCTCGGTCACGATATCATTGACTTAAGAACAAATGGGAGAACTCACTTTTGTTTTGGTTTGAGTTGGGGTTTGGTTTTTAGTTTTGTTTTGTTATCCCTACTTTTTTTAATTTGAAGTTTTGAAACAAAACTCAGTCTTTTGTGACTGGACAAAATTTCGATTGCTCTGAAAACATCTACACATTCACCTCACTTTCTGCACATACACTTTCGCCTTCACCTTGAAGACTCTTCTTATCTTTGCCAGAGATTTCCGTCGTCCTATCTTACGTTTCCTCGTTGTGTGTCTTCTTGCCTTTTTCTGTGTCCTTTTGTCTCTACTTAAATCTCTCCTGTTATCCTTACCGTAAATTTTAAGTCAAACAAGTAAAAAAACAATATTATTGATATGTAATGAATATTTAAATTATATCTAACTATTTTTATTTCTTTTTTATTTCTATTTTTTAAACAAGTGAAATCTCTAAAACTCTACAAACTATACCTTCAATTTTTCCTTCCTGAATAATCCATAATAAGATAAACATTAGTCCTTCAATATAAATATTAATTCATGATACAAACAATAATGTGTCATTTTTACATGACCATTACACTGTCCTAATAAATGTATTTATTTTTTTCATTACTAAGCAAAACGATTTAGTACTAACTAACAAGAGGTATGATTATTGATCGGTATATTTTTAATTATCAAGGATGTTATAAGTTTGTTATTCTGTAAGATGGAAATTGAACTTTATGTTTAAAAAGTATTTTGTAAGATAAAAGTTAAGATAATTTTTAGTCTCCACCATAAATTACGATAAGTGAGTATCCAAATTTTTTATAAAATTTATGTTAGGAACCTAGTTTAATCTGGAGATCTTTTACAATATAAATCCAGTGTAAATGAATCGAGAGTGTCTTAGTGGAGATGATTGAAAATTTAGGTGTAATAATACGAAGACTGGAAATGACTTCCGGAGATAAAGTTTGTCGTGTCCTTTGAAGAACAAATAAACAACGGCTGAAAATTATCCTTATATAGATAATACTTGAAGTTCCAGGACATACTCGGAGTGACTATATTTGTTTCAGTAATAGCTAGGGACTCTTGTTACGTTGTGAGAAAAGGAAGAACCGTACAGAAGGTACTTCAAGTCCAAGTTCCTCCTGTAAATTTGTGTGACCTTGATATAATCAGAAATACTATTCGTGTAACGAAATAAAAGGTGTCGAGACCAAATGAAAAGAAAAAAAGGGAAAAAATTACATTTCGATTTATAATTATAACAACACTTATTTAAGTCGAAAAGGGGTCTCGACTGATATTTATTATTGTTTATTTTATTACACTAAAGAATTCGAACGAAATTTTATAAGTAATCATTGACTAGTAAATCCGTTTGATCTTATATCGTAAATGCATATCATGTTATTCGAGGATCGTATCTCTCAAGGTCACGAAGTGTTACCGAAACCGATATAGTAAATACAACACCTTGTCAAACGTCCGTCTCGTGTCTGGAAATTCTTGTAAGACAAAAGGTTCGTTAAAAAGTGATGACTTATCTTTACAGATGATTACGACATGAATGTAAGTAGACGAGTGACATGAAGACAGGATGTCTAGGTCCCAAAACAGAAAAAACGAGATTTTCTGAAAACACGAATAAAAACTGTGAAGCAAAAGAAGAACATTGTGATCTTAGAATTTGTTTATGGTGCTGTTTCAGTTTTAAATGTACTCATCTGTCATATATAGGTGACATTTGAAGGTTCAATGGAAGTTTGTAGTGTCTTTTGGGATTCAAAGTAAGTAAGTCAACCGTTCGAAAATAACTTGGAGAGAATGTACATGATACGTACTGTGTCCATGGTATTTCTAAATTTGTTGTAGAGACGAAAACTCCCCAGATATCAAATCTCGTCACTGGAGATTTCACAACACCGTCTTGTGGTCCTCCTATACGTTTTATTTAGTGACAACGTGTCCTTCTTGTACAATTTTAAAGTAAAAGATAATAGATTTTTAATCTTTAAATTTTATAAAACACCATTTTGTACTAACTATGACCGTGGGAACACTCAAACGTTCCATCTACGTATATCATACGTATGTTCCATACGTGTAACGAATGTCATTTGTCAATAGAACCTCCTTCACGTGTCCAAGATTCACACACTCCAACCGTCACAATAGAAGTAATCACAAGAAAACACAGGAAGTTACGTGACTTAAAATACACACGGGACCTAAATACCTATAAAGTATCGTATACTTACTTAGAAATGTTTCACCTTTTCTCCGATTTTAATGAAAACATCCCGAAAATAACATATACATTACAAAATAATAATGAAATGAATAATAAAAAGGATACTGATTAATTTTTGTATCAGAACGTTTTAGTATTTCTGTTATGATTATTACGTTCTTGTCCGCTTATTCTTTCTGTCTCGACTATGTGTAGAATAAGAGTAACGTTTGAGAAACGGTGTATTATTGTTAATGTCATATCAATATAATATTGTTTCCTAGTGTTTAGATTTTTAACATTTTTTATTGTTATTTGGAGTGAGACACATAATACGGAACTCTATAGATGCCTACCATAAATCTTACTTCAGTAGTATTAACTATTCTGTAAACTTTGATTGGTAAGTTTTTTAATAATTATGATATACTCTTAAAACGTACAATTATACATTTTAATAAAAATATTTATAAAATTTTACATACTAAATATTCTATGTTTTATATTGTTAATAAAATTTTCAGACATAAAGTAGGAACAGAGTCAATTTTTAAAAAAGATAAAGACCGATTCCACGAATTACATATATAATCATCTCCTTATGCACACATACCATATATACATACACTATAAACGAGTTGTAAAAACAATCACCACCATGTTATTTTTGAGAAAGTCATAAGGTCTTCTTACCTACATTTAAATTTACCTAATAATGTCATTTCACTTATTTGACATACACTTTAACATTGTCTTAATTCACTTTTGTGTCTCGGAAATACTCTTAGTTCTTTCGAAAGTATCTCCAATACAAATTCGAACCAGAATTTCCTCATCATTCGGAGGTTCATATTCCTAGAAACTTAGTTTTCCTTGTAATACAAGATTTCATGTTTCATTGTTTCTATGTATCAATTATTCTAAGAACCTGACTTTCCACCTTTTAAGTTACTCACACATATTCGTGTGTTTATAGAACCCTCACATATACACACGAAGACAGTATGTCCAAATCCATCCTTTTTTATATGTTTATAAAAATCGACTTTAACACAATGACTTTCTTGTGTATAAATACGATGGTATCGATTAATAGACATATAAAAGAGATATATTGTATATATATATTAATATATGTACGACGATATGTATGTGATATTCATTTATAGATATAGATATATTGTTGTTTCTGTATTTTCGAAAGTTTAAAGTTCTTTCGACCGATCATTGACTTGTAGACTGAAAAACCTCATTCTTTATGATTGTATTAAAATCGATTACACAACTTGTAAATATCAACGGGTCCGGAACAAGATATGATATCCGTGATAATAGTAGTGATAAAAATATCTATTTTTTTGACTCCGTGTCCGTTCCCAATCATTGAACGAGTTCCAGTGTCTCGGTCATTTCCTGTTTCTACTCTAAATCGAGTTTGTTAGAGATTTTAAATCTATATATCGAGAATGAGAGATACGATCATTAAAACTAAACTGACACAGAGTGTCTTTCTATAGAAGGTAACATTGGACACTACGTGTATATCGAAACACTTGGTATAAATGAGAATGTTATATGTCACGGGAACCCATCAAAAATAAGATCTTGTAAGATGTTAATATAAAGTAATTTTTAAAGACCAATGATGAGTAATTGACTAAATATTGGACGATTACTCAGTACTGGATATCAAATTTTATGTGACATAATATAAATAAGATTATACCCCTACGATTTATACAATTTACGATCTATACAATGTACAATTATCGAATATCACTCTATTAAACCCATGGTTATTTCAAAATTATGACAAATAATTCGAACCTAACAGAAGTTTTAGAACGTTTCAGGGGTAAAAGGATAAAAACTTGTCGAGATTTTTATAGAAGTCGACTTCTTCGTCTTTAACTTACCAAGATATTTCTGGAGGTTCTGGAAAATCTTGATTGTGGGTTTTTTCTACAGGAAAAGTAATATCCCCTGACCTTACGTTTTCATCCTTCAGTTCTTTGTGGACCCCATTGTCCGTTTAGACCGGAACCTTATGCCTTACTTCGTCCTGTTTCCGATTATCTCAAAACGGTTCTCTTGTGTGATCAGTATCTTTTGTGGGAGAAGGTTGTTGTTTTCTCTTCTGATGTGTACCTGTAGTAGTCTACCAGTTGTGGTTTTAGTCTAACTAATATAAGAAACGTCGGTTTCTACCTCTTCGAGATATCTCAGTCGTTTTTATTCTGGTCCTCGACTGATACCGAGTCTAGTACTTGAGGAACAACGGTTTAAGTCTGAATTTAACTTCTTTCATCCCTTTTGGCGATCTGGTAAGTCCATACTGGATTTAGTTTAGGGAACACTAAATCCTTATGCCACCTTCACTCTTTATCTAAATTCCCGGATCTAGACTATCTATCTCACGGACTACTTGATACCTGTCTTCAAGCACTGTAACGTGTCCTCTGTCCCTAGTTTTGGTAGGGGTTCTTTTTCTTTACGTTCTTTCGTTTCACCGAGAGACCCCTCCCGAATGTTTATCGACACTTTTCTTCTCTTCGTTTTTCGTTTCCTCTTTTCCTTTCTATATACGTAGACTTACGTCTGAAGGTTTCTTATCGTTTCTCTCTATTCTTTCGGAAGGAGTCGCTAGTTACGTTTCTTTATCCCCTTTTGTTATTTTACCCTTTCTAATCTCTAGAGAAGTTCTTTTGATCTCTATGGTTCCCTTGTAAAGTACGTTTCTACCCGAGCTATTTCCTGTCTTTACCATACCTGGATTGTCTTCGTCTTCTATAATTCTTCTCCACCGTTCTTATGTATGTGTCTTCTTGACATGTTTTTTCTAGAAGTATTAGTACTACCACACTAGTGAGTGGATCTCGGTCTGTAGGACCTTACACTTCAGTTCACCCGGAATCTTTCGTAGTACTTGTTTCGATCACCTCCACTACCTTAAGGTCAACTCAATAAAGTTTAGGACTTTCTACTACGACACTTTCACGACGTGAGTTATACGGTGGTTTAAACCTTTTGAGTCGTCACCGGTGTCCTGACCTTTTCCAGTCAAAAGTAAGGTTAGGGTTTCTTTCCGTTACGGTTTCTTACGAGTTTGATGATGTGTTAACGTGAGTAGAGTGTGCGATCATTTCACTACAAGTTTTAAGAGGTTCGGTTCGAAGTCGTTATGTACTTTGCACTTGAAGGTCTACAAGTTCGACCAAAATCTTTTCCGTCTCCTTGGTCTCTAGTTTAACGGTTGTAGACGACCTAGTACCTTTTTCGTTCTCTCAAGGTCTTTTGGTAGATGAAGACGAAATACCTGATAGGGTTTCGGAAACTGACACACCTAGTGTTCTTTGACACTTTTAAGACTTTCTCTACCCTTATGGTCTGGTGGACTGGACGGAGAACTCTTTGGATATACGTCCAGTCCTTCGTTGTTAAGCTTGACCTGTACCTTGTTGTCTGACCAAGGTTTATCCTTTTCCTCATGAAGTTCCGACATATGACAGTGGGACGAATAAATTGAATATACGTCTCATGTAGTACTCTTTGCGACAGGACCTTCTTCGTGTTCGACCTTAGTTCTAACGGCCCTTTATAGTTATTGGAGTCTATACGTCTACTGTGGTGAGAATACCGTCTTCTCCTTGATTTTTCGGAGAACCACTTTCACTTTCACCTCTCACTTTTTCACCGAATTTCGAGTTGTAAGTCTTTTGTCTCTAGTACCGTAGACCAGGGTAATGAAATACCCTTTATCTACCCCTTTGCCACCTTTCTCACAGTCTGAAAAAAAAAAAACCGAGGTTTTAGTGACGTCTACCACTGACGTCGGTACTTTACTTTTCTGTGAATGAGGAACCTTCCTTTCAATGCTCGTTGGATCTGTCGTATAACTTTTCGTCTCTGTAATGAAACAGTTGTTTCCGGCAGTTCAGTTCCGATACCAATAAGGACACCAGTACACTTTCAACCTGACACTTCTTCCGACTCGTGGTTACTTAACTACGAAAACTTGACACCAAAACCTCTTCTGAGAACTCTTAGGGAACCTGACGTTCCTCTAGGTTGGTCAGGTAAGGTTTCCTCCAGTCAGGACCCACAAGAAACCTTCCTGACTACAATTTCGACTTTGAGGTTATGAAACCGGTGGAGTACGTTTCTCAACTGAGTAACCTTTTCTGAGACTACGACCCTCCCTAACCCCTGTCCCTAACCCCCTACTGTCTCCTACTCTACCGACCTACCGTAGTGACTGAGCTACCTGTACTCAAACCCACTTGAAGCCCTCAACCACTACCTGTCCCTCCGGACCCCACGACACTAAGTACACCAGTGTTTCTCATCCCGTACTGACTCGTTGACTTTAACTTGACTTGACTTTTTATAGAATTTACTTTTAATTGAACCAATGTACTGACGACATAGTTATTAAAAAGAGAAGGAAGTCGGACAATTATTTAGAAGACCTCCGTTCTAGATGGTTATGAAAACATGAAAGAACTAGACATGGTATTAATAAACGGAAACTAACAAGAAACACATCTATAAGTCAAAACACCTAATATCTAACTAGGTTTCTTGTCTACTTTTAAATACGAATTTTGACAAGTACAAAACAAGGTAAGTGTATGTACTTGAATTTATGATAATATAAATGATTAATTATATTATCGACTCTTATATCCATGAAAACGTTTTCATTGTATCAAACATGACCGTAGAGATCGGTTTAAAGTACAGAGTATACTTTTAAGATTTATACTATCTTAATGATGGTTTGAGTTTTATTTCGATGATTAGAAATCCTTTCATAATGTATAAAATTTTAAATATCACAACAATTAATTTTGTTCCCCTTTAAGACCTCTGTAAGTACTTTAATATTCAAACCTTCTCTAGAATCTACAATTAATCAAGTTGGAGAATGAGCATTTAGATTTCATGAGTCTCCACCTGTTAGTTGGACACGAACTTACGAATTCACTACTCCTCGGTGAAGGGGTACCCCATGGAAGGAGTCAACAACCACCATAATCGAATTTAAGAAGGAATACGACTCGACTTTTGTAGAAACGTGTAAAATGGGAAAGTGAATCAAGACAAAGGAGGAAAAAAATGTATTATTTGGAAGTTTGTAAACATGTCTCGGACATGTATAGTGAGACCGAACTCGAGGAAATTAACCAGAAGTCTTTGTTGGGGAGGAAGGTCTCAAGACCGAGTGAGATCAAACAAATATATGTCGAGAATTTTATATATCGAATTTTATTACATCTGATAGCTTCATGAAGGTTTCTAGACCAATAATAACGGATTTTAATATAATTCAAAGATTGTCTATATCATTTCAAAAGAAAAAACAAACAAATCAAAACAGAACTAAAAAAGAAAAGAATTTCTTTTTAACAGTTATATCTATAGAACGAAGACATTTTTTTTTTTTTTCGGTTTGATTTATCTATCTTCGTTTTTTTTTTTTTTTTCTGGTGTGTTTAGTGTTTCACCGTCTTTTATATACGTTATGTATATTGACTACAACTTAGGATCTTATATAAGTATATTCCTTGAAAATAGTTATTCCTTCTTTTTGAGTCATGGGTTCTCGTCTGTAAAGTGTTTTTTCCTTTACGTTTAACACGTATTTGTATACTTTTTACGAGTTAAGTAATCATTCATCCCGTTACGTTTGACAATATTAATCTGTGGTAAAGAGTAGGTATGGAAACTTTTACAATTTTTCAAAATGATGACCTCCAAATCACTCGTACATCATTTCCGTGAGAGTAAATAACGAAACCTTTTATTAAACCGTAATGGACATCGTCATATGAATTGGACCGACTTTATGTGTATTGGTCGTTGTACACATAGTCCTCTACATGTTTTGACAAGGATCTTCGTGATATGTATTTCCGCTCTTTGACTTTCTTGGGTGTGCCGGTCCTCATCCTTTTACTTTTTAAAGGTATCTGACATTATGTCGTTAAAATTACTTTACGTTATGTTTTGTTCGTGTTTACTTCACATCGATTTGATTAGTTATTATTACTTAGGTTTTGTGTTTAACTTTTTTTCGTTTAGTATCTCCATATATCTACTTTACCAAGATAAATATACTCAATGTTTTGATTTCGTTTTGATTTATTATATAACAAACTCTATATAAATATATACCATTTTAATATGTCTTTTCGTACCTTAGTAAATGTGTTAAGATATATCACAGTAAAACATTCTCTCTTTTCCCTACATTGATTCCGCTCCATACACTCTAAAGTTGTCATGGTCACTAAAAGATAAAAACTTTGACCCGTAACCAAAGAAAATAATAATCAGAAATTGAACAAGAACATATAATACATGTATTAAAACATACATTCTATGTAAAGTGTTAACTCTCTGAATTTTTTCATATAACTTACATCTCTCCCTCCCTATTTAACCCTCTGACCCTAACTATTTATGTGTGTTGATATATATTTTATCTATTGACTTTTCCTGGATAACATATCGTGTCTCTTGAGACGAGTTATGAAACATTACCGGATACTCCCTTTTATTAAAAAAATTTTCACTTATATACATATTGTCTAAGTAAAACGACATATGGACTTTGATTTTGTTGTAACATTTAGTTGGTATGAGGTTATTTTTTTTAAATTTTTAACATAACTTACGTATATGTACTGGTATCAATAGAGATGATTTGGTATCAAAAAATCAAAACCAAATAGTGAAGTTGACCATTTCTACTAAAATTTAGAAGTACGGTAATAAGTAAACTAATTACTGAAAAAACAATGAGACATGAAAACTGTTTGACACAATCTACTTACATGATAAAATTTTTACACATAGTGACTTTTTAAACACCAATAAGTCTCAAAATTTTTAATTAAATATGAGAAGTCGAAATCACTTTATAACTGTTACATTGTATAAATTCAAATTCCATATGTTACACTAATCATCCATTGTATACATAACGTTTTATTAACGGTACTATTCTAATAGAGGTAGAAGAATGTGTCTCTCCATAAAAACAACAAAAACAAAAAATTAATGTTCGTATTATCGATTCATTAATTCTCGTCTCTATTATCTCTGTCTTACGACTTAAAATTGGGACCGAGACGGTAATCAGGATCAGTACACTGAATGTGTGCAATAATCGAGAGAGTGACGAAGTAAGAGGAGCAAATATTCTACCCTCATAATAATAAATGAGTGTCAATAACTCTCTTAATTTGAACAAAGGTGTGCATTTCATCAATGTTATCACTGACCGTGTATCATTTACGATGGATTAAATATAGATCTTATTAAACGAAGTCATAGAGATTAATGTAAAGACTAGAGTACTGTTGATCTAAATAAGATTCCATTCTTATTTAAGTCGACGTTATGTTGTAAGACCGAGACGAAACTTGATGGACACAGAAGAACCCGATATATTAGAGTAATACACATAGTCAAAGGAGTAGGTATTTTTTACCCTCGATTCGAGTTAACATAGAAACTAGAAAAGATTAGTTTTAAAACTAAGGAACTTCCATGAAAATTGTGAGGGACCTCTTCTTTTGTTTCGTAAGAAAAACTTTAGTCTAAAGTTTCATAAATCATACAGTTGTAGTAAACCTAAAAATTTTTTGACTTCATGTCGACGGATATCTTTGTACACGTTTAAAATTCATAAGTCCATCTGTATGGGTTTACCGTGTCTGTGGGTTTAGTTCTTTATCTTGTAATGGTCGTGACTTTTTCGAAAGGAAGAATGGACAAAGGTATATTGGGGTAGGTACCAAAATGGATAAGAAGTTGGACTATCTTTACCTTATATTATACGTAAAAATACTGACCGAAGAAAACGTGCTATAGGACCACACTCTAAATCAGTACGATGACAAAGAATCATCACCGACTAAGTAAAAAAATAATACCATAATGTGAGTAACTTATTGAAAATGAAATGTATAATATCGTGACTTCTTGTAAACTCTAGTACGATCTAATACCGATATTTTGACGATACTTTCAAGACCATGTATAGAAGGTAAAATGTGTACTTACTTTAAGTGTGTGTGTGTGTGTGTGTGTGTATGTGTGTGTGTGTAGACGACCAGACCTTAACGACTCAGTATCCTATACGTATATAAGTTTAAATCATCTACACTGGAAGGTCCGTAGTGTGTAGGAAGAATTGTCGTAACATCAAATTCTTAAAATCGGGAAGTCTACATTAAAATAGATTAATAAAATTACACTTAAGAAGACTCCTGACTCCGACTTCAAAATGTATACAATTAACTGGTAAACTATTCGGAGGAAATACTTTTCGATTAAGTTTATATGACGGAAATTTTATTTAACCACACTACCAAAAAAACTATACAGTGGACAGATGTCAGGGGTCAACAAGTTAATCCGTGATTACATAACGACACTTCCATAAAACATCTATAATAATTTCAGATAATAGGCAAACGAAATTCATTACCTCTAATAGGATCTATTGGGTACACTTGAACTCAGTTAATTCAGTTTCCGGAGTTTCCATTCAGAAAAAACTCTCTTATGTTTTAAGACGGACACTTACCGTTTAAAGTATATAATGACACTCAAAGACGGGAAGAAGGACCAGACGGAATTTTTAAAGCATGAACGAATCTAAAGGACAAGGGGTATAAATACATTCGGTTAGACAACATTATTTGTTATATAGAATGACCAAAACAAAACAACCAAGTTTGTACTGAGTATATTGATACTACAGAAAAAGAATAACTAGCATCCTCAAGAAATATATAAAACCTATACTTGAGAAACAACCATAATACGTAATATTTATAGAATATCAAACGGAAAAGTCATAAAATTACCACAAAACCTACTTTTTCAAAGTCAGAATAGGAATTACCAATCACGAAAAAATACAGATACATTTTTTTAGAGAAGGGTAGGGTTTCAGTATTCGGGTAAGGGACATAATAGAAGATCTTCGTAAAGAAAAAGTGAAAGGTATAAGTATATATGTCAAGTGAACCTTAACTAAAAACACATACCACACTCGATTCTCAGTAAAATGATTAAGGTATTTTAGTAAGTTAACCGAGTCATGGTAAATTATTTTTCTGTTCATGAAATAGGGACGATACGTCATGGTAGAAACGGTTTTTAGTTCGTAAGTTTATACTCAGACAAAAATCTGATCTAAAATAAGGTGACTACATTTTGTAGACCACGTTTTTCGTATAACGTTTGTCTTTCTTCTTACATTTAATTTAATGATTAAAATCTTAATTCCTTCAATAACTACAATTGGGTCAGGTTTCATACTGTTTCCCTTACCCATGAACTCCGTCTTTATCATGTCTTTTAGTGATCTCCACTCTTTCCTAACTCTCTCTAGTCCCGAAACCGACCAAGTGAGTGTACTTACGACTCAGTGGTTTCGTTTCGGAAAACGTTATTTCCTTCTGTTAACCTCTTCCGTTACCGTGGGGTGAGGTCATGAGAACGGACCTCTTAGGGAGCCTGTCTCCTCGGACCACCCGACGTCAGGTACCCCAACGATTCTCAACCTGTGCTGACTCTCTGAAGTGAAAGTGAAAAGTGAAAGTACGTAACGTCTTCCTTTACCGTTGGGCGAGGTCATAAGAACGGACCTCTTAGGGTCCCTGTCTCCTCGGACAACTCACGGCAGATACCCCAGTGTGTCTCAGTCTGTGATGACTGCGCTGAATCGTCGTCGTCGTCACTTGATCTATAGTTTCAGTAGAAGTCCCCTCTTACTGAACTTTCCAGTCCTCAACCATGGAAACTTACCGAACCCAGAGTACCTTCTCAAAAATGACCTTCAAAACGACCTCTCAAAACCTATACGATTGTCTCTCGTTCTGTGGTAGGTATTAACAGTTGAGACCCATGTGACTGATACTCTAATTTTTACGGGATCGTTTGTCGTCTCATCCTTTTTTACTTATCTACGAGTGACTTGATATTAAGTACCCGAAAGGTCCACCGTGATCACCATTTGTTGGTCGGACGGTTGTGTCCTCTGTATCTCTACGTCCTAGCTAGGGACCCAACCCTTATAGGGGACCTTATCCTTTACTGTTGGGTGAGGTCATAAAAACGAACCTCTTAGAGACACCTATCTCTAGGACACCTATCTCCTAGGACCGTCCGATGTCGGATGCCCCAACGTCTAAGTCTATGCTTCACTGAATCGGGACTCTTGATATTAAGTCATAATTGTTCCCCAAGTGAACTTTACAAATTATAAATATTGTCAAAATTTTTTACAAACTTACTGACTTGTATGTTTCAAAACAATCATAATCTAAAAGATTCATATTGATGTTATTATTCTTCATATCTTTATTTGTTGTTTTGTCGTACCATGACCGTGTCTTTGTCTGTCTAGTTGACTTGTCTTGTCTCTCGGCTCTTTATTTGGTGATACCAATTAATTGGATACTGTTAATTGGAAAAGAGGAAAAGTTACCTCTTTTCTGTCAGAGGAGTTATAACCACGACCCTGTTGACCTGACGATTCACATTTTCTTTTTAGTCTTATCAGAGATTGTGTCACATGTTTTTATTTGAGTTTTACCTAATTTCTAGATTTATACTGACCTTTAGTATTTGAGGATCTTCTTTTGTATTCACATTGTGAGAAACTGTCTTTATTATCGTTATATAAAAAAATCTAAACAGAGGATTTCGTTTCCTTTATTCTATTTTTTATTTATTTTAGGTCAATTTGAATTTTCGAAAACATGTCGTTTCCTTTGGTAGGTGTTTTGTTTTTCTGTTGGAGTACTTATCCTCTTTTATGAACATTTAATATACTGGTTAACAACAAGAACAAGTCAACGTGTCAATACAGACTGAGAAACACTATTCCCCAATTATAGATTTTATACATTTGTCGAGTCTATTGAGTTATCGTTTTTTTTTTTATTATTGGGATAATTTTTTTTTTTTTGTCCGTTTTCTGGATTTATCTGTAAAGAGGTTTCTTCTGTATGTCTACTGATTGTCCGTGTGCTTTTCTACGAGTTATAGTGATTAAAATCTCTTTACGTATAGTTTTGGTGTCACTCCATAGTATGGTCAGTTTTCACAATAGTAATGTTTCAGATGTTTATTAAGGCCTCTCCCACACCTCTTTTCCTTGAGAGGATATGACATCCTTACATTTAACCACGTCAGTGATACCTTTTCCCGTACTTCGAAGGAGTTGCTTGATTTTTATTCTGATGACATACTAGGTTGTTAAGGTGAGGAACTGTATATATATTACTTTTACTTTTGTGATTGAATTTTTCGATACACGTGGAGTTACAAGTATCGTCGTAATACATGTTATCGGTCCAATACCTTCTTTACGTTCTCGAGTAGTTGTCTACTTACCTATTTCTACACCATGTGTGTGTGTGTGTGTGTGTGTGTGTGTGTGTGTCTCCTTATAATAAGTCAGTATTTTTTCTTACTCTAAGACGGTAAACGTTATTGGACCTGTTTGAATCTCTTATAATACGAATCACTTACTCCATCTGTCTCTTCTTTTTGTGATAACAATAGTGAAAGAACGTCTTAGATTTTTTTATTCTGTATACTTCTCCACTTCAGCGAGTCAACACAGGCTGAGACACTGGGGCACCTGACATCGGATGGTTCGAGGAGGCAGGTACCCTAAGAGGTCCGTTCTTATGACCTCACCCAACGGTAAAGGAACAGGTCCCCTAGAAGGGCTGGGTCCCTAACTTGGGTCCATAGGGCGTAACCTCCGTCTGCGAAATTGGAGACTCGGTGGTCCCTTCTTTCATATATTGTTTTGTCTTTACCTGAGTGTCATATCTTTTGTTCGGTCACCAATGGTCACTCTTCACCCTTCCCCCTTGTCCGTTCTATCTCCATGCCTTAATATGTTGGATGATGCATTTTATGTCTATTCGTTGTTCGTATATAACATATCATTTCCTTTTATATCGGTAATCGAAAATTATTGAAATTTACTTCATATTAGATATTTTTATAATTTAGTGACACTCCATATGACCTTTGATTATACTATAACATTTAGTTGATATGAAGTTATTTTTGTTTCGTTACTTGTTTTTTCATACCTATATATATTAAAGTTATAAAGAGAAATTTTTGTACCGATTTTTATAATTTTAAAAGGTCATAAAGAATATGTTTCCGGGGATGAAACTAATATACAATCTTTTTATAAACAAAGAGTCTAATAT
>SJYO01050043.1:0-20000 GCA_006410555.1 Capra ibex | reverse complement strand
TATCATTCATTTCACTTCACTTCACTTCACTTCCAGGTAGTGAAGGAGTCACTTCACTTCAGATCCAGGTAGGTATAACGACGTTTACCGTAATTAAACACGAAAAAATACCGACTCATTATAAGATGACATATGTGTATGACGTAGAAGAAATAGGTAAGGGGACAACTGCCGTAAATCCAACGAAGGTACAGGACTGATGGTATTTCTATCCTTCAAGTCTCTATTTGGGTACGTGGATTCAATACTGTTTCTTATAAAATGAGAAATTTTTATTATTAAAACTTATATATAAAAATTATACTGTTCGATTCTTATAGAAACCATGTACCTTATGGTGAGATTATCCGTCACGGTAATAGACGTGATGTAAGACAACGGATATTATATAGTTATATTTCTAGACATTGGATATCGGGTAAATTGGAAATAGATGACAAAATTAATTTACCCGTAAACATAGAACGTTGAAGTTCATTCCAGGTATCCATTGTATCTTAGGATAGTTACGTTAATTTGCAATTTTAGGTTTGTTTCAATAATCTGGAATATAATCCACATGTAAGGTCGGTTAATTTGAGATACCATTCTCCTTATTCTATTTAATTATACGGATACGAATATTACTTTTGTGATACGTAACAATTTATATACACACTTATTTTAGTCGTTATTTATTATAATTAAATCAAGATCGTTAAAGATCAATAAAACACGAAAAAAAAAAAAAAACCGATTTCCGGAGTACCATTTATAATCAGTACAGTGACTCTTGAAAAACAACTGTTGACCCTAATAGTAATACAACTTGTTCAAGAGTAGGAGTAACTAAAGGAATAACTAAATCGAACAACAGTTTATAGAGAAGAAACGAGTATATTGATAAGTTTTAGAAATTCATTGGGACAAATTTCGAGTTACATACCCTTTCAAAGATAAAAGGTGTACGAGATACTAAAGACAGAGAACATCTCAAAACATACGGGAGGTATTTGAGTGAAATATACCTAAATAGAAAAACAAACAAACACATAACACAACGGTAACATTCTAGACCTACGTAGTCTTTGGACATCCTGTCTTATAAGTAAATTTTAAAAAATTCTTTCTTTTTAATCATAGACGAAATCCACCCCGATCTTTGACAAGAGAGTAAACAAGGTGTGACCCCTCGAAGATTATTTTGTTATAAACTATCGGTAAAAGGTATCATCAGCACTAAAACTGCAGATTAATGAAAATTCAAATTAAAGTACATTATAAGATATAGTGACAAATAAGTCAAAGGTACGACAAGTCTTGTGAACCTGTCGTGAACATGCGAGAAACGTGGTCCTTAACAGGAATTTTAATTACTTTACAAGATAAAATCAAATTATTAAGTTGTAACAGTAATGTCTTTTTTTTCCGTTTAAGTCTTCGATAAAAGATGACAGTGGATAAAAGTGTGGACAACACTTTCATAAAAAAAGGGATTAGAGACTTAAATAGGTAGTTCCGTTTTTAAAGGTAGTCGTGTTGTCAATTAGGTATCACACCACAGACTCATTTTTTCTTATTTAATTATTTATTTAGACACAACATTTTACAATGAGACTGAAATGCGAAACTTCGTATGTAAAAGTCATTACTGATGTGAAATTTTCTTTCTGACGTCACACTTCTTCCTTCCGTTAGTATTAAAGAGTTTACAGTCAAAATAAGAACAAATTGCTAATGAAAGTGACTGTCTTTTTGATGAAATATCTTGAGACTTTATATCAGTTTGAAAAAAAATTGTAACTATACTTTCCAAATTGTCTATATGTCTTGTGAAGTGAATCTTTGTCATGATAAAATTGGTGAAATTCACATGTAAAGTTGTTACAAAACATATAAGTATAAGACCACATTGGCCATAGTGGTAGGTTTTAAGAGTAGAACGTTTTCACTTTAATACATAGGTGATTTCTCGTTGAAGGGTAGTGGGTCGAAGAGAGGGGAGTGGATGACCATTGGTGAAAAGATGAAATAAAAAGACATTAAGATAGGAGGGAAGGGGGGGCGTAGGATCAGAGACCTATTAGTAGTAAACCAAGAGACAAGAGACAATGATACTTTCACCGAGATAAAAAAAACACACACACACTAAGGGGTATTTTTACTCTGGTATGTCATAAACAGATAAAAATAGATCGAATAAAGTGAATCGTATTTCAGAACGTTCAAGTGGATACAACAGTAAGGACATAAAGAAACTCTTTCACTAAGGTAAAGGAAATCTATATATCCCTCTAACTAATAAGAACCAACTTTCTAAAGTCTTTTTTCTATCAAATAAATCTTTAATAAGACTCATGACTACTATAAAAACATACATAAGTGTATGTACGTCTGTGTAGTCAAACATATGAGTTCATATATCTATAAAACTTTCGTACAGTAAATAACTTCATACATTCTTACGTGACACGATTACAGGTACGTCAATTTTTAAAACTAGATAAAATTATATTTTATGTGTTACGAAGTTATATGACCTTAGAACGGGTTTAATCAGTAAAATGTAAAACATCAAAATAGGACTTTAGTAGTTTTATCGTAAAATTTGTTACTAGTCAAGTCAAGTCAGCGAGTCAACAATGCTGAGAAACGCTGGGGTGTCTTGCGTCGTGCGGTCCGGAGGGACAGGTAGTGGTTTAGGTTCTTAGGTTTGGGTACAGGTAGCTCAACTACTACGCTAAGTTGGTAGAGTAGGAGACAACAGGGGAAGAGGAGGACGGGAGTCAGAAAGGGTCGTAGTCCCAGAAAAGTTTACTCAGTCGAGAAGTTTAGTCCACCGACTTCATAACCTCAAAGTCGAAGTTGTAGTCAGGAAGGTTACTTGTGTGTCCTGACTAGAGGAAATCCTACCTGACCGACCTAGAGGAACGTCAGGTTCCCTGACAGTTCTCAGAAGAGGTTGTGGTGTCAACGTTTCGTAGTTAAGAATGAGAAAGTCGAAAGAAATATTAGGTTGAGTATAGGTATCTACTGGTGACCTTTTTTTGTCCCAGAACTGTTCTGTCTGAAAACAACCGTTTCATTACAGAGACGAAAAATTATACGACAGATCCAACCAGTGTTGAAAGGAAGGTTCCTCATTCGTAGAAAATTAAAGTAACGACGTTAGCTGTACACGTCACTAAAACCTCGAGTCTTTTTATTTCAGTCGGTGATAAAAGTGACAAAGGGGTAGATAGACGGTATTTCACTACCCTGGTCTACGGTACTAGAAGCAAATGACTTACAACTCGAAAATTCGGTTGAAAAAGTGAAAGGAGAAAGTAAAAAAAGTAGTTCTCCGAGAAATCAAGAAGAAAGGAAAGACGGTATTCACACCACAGTAGACGTATAGACTCCAATAACTATAAAGAGGACCGTTAGAACTAAGGTCGATCACGAAGAAGGTCGGGTTGAAAAGAGTACTACATGAGACGTATATTCAATTTATTCGTCCCACTGTTATATGTCGGAACTCCATGAGGAAAGGGTTATCTGACACCTTGGTCAGATAACAAGGTACAGGTCAAGATTGACAACGAAGGACTGGACGTATGTCCAAAGAGTTCTCCGTCCAGTCCACCAGACCATAAGGGTAGAGAAAGTCTTAAAGGGTGTCAAATAACACTATGTGTGTTAGTTTCCGAAACCGTATCGGTTATTTCGTCTTTATGTACAAAAAGACCTTGAGAGAACGAAAAAGGTACTAGGTCGTCTACAACCGTTAAACTAGAGACCAAGGAGACGGAAAAGAATTTGGGTCGAACTTGTAGACCTTAAAGTACCAAGTGCATAACGGCTTCGGACCGAACCTATAAAAACTCGTAATGAAATGATCGCACACTATACTCACGTTAACACACGATCAAACGCGTAAGAAACCGTAACGAAAAGAAACCCTAACTTTACTTTTGACTGGAAAAGGTCAGGACACAGGTGACGACTCAAAAGGTTGAAACGACCGTATAACTCACATCGTGAAAGTGTCGTAGTAGAAAGTCCCAAACTTTATCCAGTTGACCTTAAGGTAGTGGAGGTGATCGAAACAAGCATCACTACGAAGGATTCCGGGTGAACTGAAGTGTAAGGTCCTACAGACCGAGATCCACTCACTAGTATGGTAGTACTAATAGAACCAACACTTCTAGAAAAAAACATATCAAGAAGAAACATAAGAACGGTGGAGAAGAATTAGAGAAGACGAAGACAATCCAGGGATGGTAAAGAATTATCTCGGGTAGAAACGTACTTTACAAGGGAACCATAGAGATGAAAAGAACTTCTCTAGAGATCAGAAAGGGTAAGACAAAAAAGGGAGATAAAGAAACGTAACTGGTGACTCCTTCCGAAAGAATAGAGAAGAACGATGAGAAACCTTGAGAAGTAAGTCTACAAATATAGAAAGGAAAAGAGGAAACGAAAAGTGAAGAAAAGAAAAGTGTCGATAAAAATTCCGGAGGGGTCTGTCGGTAAAACGAAAAAACGTAAAGAAAAGGTACCCCTCCCAGAACTAGAGACAGAGGTCATGTCACAGTACTTGGAGTCAGATATCAAGTAGTCCGTGAGATAGATAGTCTAGAACAGGGAATTTAGATAAAGAATGAAGGTGACATATTAGTATTCCCTAAACTAAATCCAGTATGTACTTACTAGATCACCAAAAGGGATGAAAGAAGTTAATTTCAGACTTAAACCGTTATTCTTCGAGTACTAGACTCGGTGTCAGTCGAGGGGCAGAACAAAAACGACTGACATACCTCGAAGAGGTAGAAACCTACGTTTCTTATATTAGTTAGACTAAAGTCACAACTGGTAGACCACTACAAGTACACATCTCAGAAGACAACACAACAACCTTCTTCCACAAACGATACTGGTCATTGGAGTCGAATTATGTCATACTCATAAATTTGTGCACATTGTGGGATAAAGGTTGATACCTCGGGAGTCAGAAAAAGTCTCCCGACGACTACTCACTGTGAATTCATCATATAGGCTCCCCCTCGGTAAAAAATACTGTGACACCAGTGATTCTCCGAAGGGGCCACTGAGTCACCATTTCTTAGGTGGACGGTTACGTACTCTGTACCCAAGCTAGGAACCCAACTCTTCTATGGGACCTCTTCCTTTACTGTTGGGAGACGACATAAGCATGGACCTACAAAAGGAGATAAAGAAACGTAACTAGGGACTCCTTCCCAAAGAATAGAGAGGAACGACAAGAAACCTTGAGACGGAAGTTTACCTATATAGAAAAGAAAAGAAGAAACGAAAAGCGAAGGGCAGAAAAGTGTCGATAAACATTCCGGAGGAGTCTGTCGGTAAAACGAAAAAACATAAAGAAAAAGAACATAAGAATAAATAAATTTTCGTTATCGATACCAAATTTCAGAAACTTTATAAAATTCTTTTGTATTAATTGTAGACAACGTTTAGATCTAAAAGTACTCTGTAAAATTTATAAAAATTTTAAGATTTCTGTTTTTTACAAAATCCATTTACAATTATAAAAATTTAATAAGTCAAGTCATGTCACCGTGTCAGCACAGACTGAGAAACACTGGGGTACTTGGTGTGATGCGGTTCGGAGGGACAGATAGTGGATGAGACTAAGGTGGGTTTGGGTACAGGTAACTCAACCACTACGGTAGGTTGGTAGAGTAGGAGACAGTAGGGGCAGAGGAGGACGGGAGTAGAGAGGGTCGAAGTCCCAAAAAAGGTCACTCAATCAAGAAGTGTATTCCACCGGTTTTATGACCGCAAAGTCGAAGTGGTAGTCAGGATGGTTACTTGTGGGTCTGACTAGATGAAATCCTACCTGACCAACCTAGAGGAACATTAGGTTCCCGGAGAGCTCTCAGAAGAGGTTGCGGTGTCAAGTTTTCGTAGTCAAGAAGTCACGAGTCGAAAGAAATACCAGGTTGAGTGTGTAGGTATGTACTGGTGACCTTTTTTGTATCTGAACCGATCTAACTGGAAACAACTGTTTCATCAGAGACGAAAAATTATACGATAGATGCAACCAGTATTGAAAGGAAGATTCCTCATTCATAGAAAAATTAAAGTACCACGTTAGTGGTAGACGTCACTAAACCATCGGGTCTTTTTAAAATAAATTTACTGTCCCCTGACAATTTGTTATATCTCCAAATAAATTTGAGGGAGGTAGTTTTTCAGGTTCATTTCATATTAAGAGGGGGTCATTGGAATCCCACTAACTACAGTCTTGGATGACACCTATAATTTTGAATACTTACGATTTCAGAATATAAACCAGGACACAAAGACTCAAAGGTGTAGGGTCCGTAAGTTGGGAGGTATATATTAAATCATGGTACAAATAAAAAATTTTTTAGGATTCGTCTGGACCCGTCAAATTTAGGAAATACGAGTTCCCAGTTGACGTTGACTTTATCTTAAAATAAAAAATAATACATAATATAAAATTAATTCATAAAATTCATTAAATTATTAATTCATTTTTAATTAAATAATTATTTAATTCATTAAATAACAGAATATAAATTAATACCAAGTTCATTACAATACTATTTAATCTTATGATTTTTTTACAATTGTTATAGTGAGCCTATACGATATGTTGGTTTTCGGACATAAAACCTAAACTAAGGTTGTCTGATTGAAGTCACAAATAGAAATTTGGTAAAACGACATACCAAACAAAATTACATATAACAGTTGAGTACAAGAGTTGACGTTTCTTGATGTGTATGTATTCCACTATAACCAAACTCTGATAAACTTTATTATACTAAACTAACATACTTAAGACTTGTTAATACGGAAGTAAGAAAACATCCCGTTGACATGGTTAGTTCTTATCTTCGACCCTATTACCTTTTTGTTTCGACGTAAAAAAAGGGGATGTAGAGACCTTTACATTCTCGGTCTTCAGACTGTGTGACGACGACGACGACGATTCAGCATAGTCAGCACTGACTGACACGCTGGGGTATCTACCCTCGGGTGGTCCGAGGAGACAGGGACCCTAAGAGGTCCGTACTTATAACCTCACCCCTTTTTTTTTTTTTTTCTTGTGACCTCACCCAACGGTAAAGGAAGAAGTTACGTAGTTTCACTTTTTACTTTCAATTCAACAAGTCAGTACAGGATGAGAATCGCTGGGGTTCCTGACATCGGATGACCCGAGGAGATAGGTACCCTTAAGAGTCCATTCTCATGACCTCACCCCACGGTAACGGAAGAGGTTCTGTGTGACGTCTTATATTTTTTTTTCAAATATTAAAAAATCTGGTTTGTTCCTCTCTTTTACGATTTTGACAACCATAAGATATTACAATATTTTTAACCGGAGTTCACTTTATTTCGTATAAGTAAATACCTCTTTTAATACACCATTTCATCTTTATTCTATTTTTAACATTGTACGAAAATTTTATGTAGATATAAAGAGATAATACTAACTGAACTTTACACTAATTTCCTTAACTAGGTAACTAAAACCGTTACACTTCCTTTTTATAGTAAACACACCAAGAACACAAACACCAAGAACATAAAATTTCGTGAAATTTAAAAAAAAAAAAACATAACCTCATATCGACTACTAATTGTTACACTATCAAAGTCTACTTGTCGTTTCCCTGAGTTGGTATGTTTATATACATGATTTTCACTTTCACAATCAGTAAGTCAGACAGGTTGAGAAACGATGGAGTACCTGACAACGGAGTTAGGGATTTAGGTAGATATGAATTTTAATAAAAACTTGAAAATACAAATTTAATACACTCTTTTTTTGAAAGTTGAGGACGAATTCTATACAATTTCAAGAGAGTTACGTTGACTTTCTTCATAGTTAAGTACTAAATATCTTATTCACACTGGGCTTTGAAATGAAACACAGTTCCTTTCATTATGGAGTATCTTATCCCGAACATTAAAACCCCAGAGGTATGAGAGTCGTTCTAAATATTTCCAGATTTGTTTCAATCCTAGATTGAAAACATATAAAACGTAACAAAAAAGAAGAAAAGAACTGTTCTAGTACCGGTTAAAACGGTATAATAAATCACGATTTTACTACGAAAGGTACATAATCTTAGTGACACTCTTAGACTATAGAGTATCACTAAAGAGTCTTAGTTAAAGAACCGTTTTTACAAAATGTACAAACATAAAAATTACAGATTAGGAGTATTACGTACAATAAAAGTATATACGGGAGACGACTTAAGGACGAAGGACAATAACAAATATGGTCTCTAAAAACACCTTAACAACGAAAGAGTGAGTATTCTCTGTGTACATGGGGTTACAAGTAACGTCGTGACAAATATTATGGGTCCTGTACCTTCGATGGATCTACAGGTAGTCGTCTACTTAACTATTCTTTCGACACCACGTATATGTGTTCCCTCATAATGAGTCGGTAATTTTTCTTATGTAAACTTAGTCAAAATTACTCCACCTACTTTGACCTCGGATAATATGTCTCACTTCATTCGGTCTTTCTTTTTGTGGTTATGTCATATGATTGTGTATATATACCTTAAATCTTTCTCCATTGTTATTGGGACATACGCTCTGTCGTTTTCTCTGTGTCTACATATCTTGTCAGAAAACCCGAGACACCCTCTCCCACTACTAAACCCTCTTACCGTAACTTTGTACATATAATAGTACACACTTTACTTAGCGGTCAGGTTCAAACTACGTACTATGTCTTACGAGTCCCGACCACGTGACCTTACTGGGTCTCCCTACTCTACCCCTCCCTCCACCCTCCCCCCAAGTCCTACCCCTTGTGTACATGTGGACACCACCTAAGTACAACTACATACCGTTTTGGTTATGTTATAACATTTCGTCAATCGGAGGTTAATTTTATTTATTTAAATATAAAATTTTTTCTAAAAAAATTAGATGAAAGAGACGTAAACCAATGTTCATAACAACACTACACTCATCATTGAAGTTCCAATTGTTGTTTTCTATAGGGGGTAGTTTGTATTTTGACATGGTATACGATGATAAAATATCTTCTATTATTTTAAAACGATACTAAAATATTCTTAAAACTACAATAATCTTTTAACAAGGTACTATAGTACCCCGATATTACAATGTTTTAATGGAGTCATTTAACTGTAATATGTAGTACAGTTTTTTGTTAATTCTCACACGAACATATGTCCAGAATCCTCAAAGTTAAACCGATATTTACCTATTACGATCTTTCTAAGATCCTTCATCGACTTATCCTTTCATCTCCTAATATTTCAGTAGATAACATTTATGAAAATTTTCTTCGTTTCTTTCATTTATTATTTTTCGTCTCTTTCCGATGTTATTTTTATTTTTTCTTGATTTTAGTGACTTCAATACCTCTGACTCTATATCCACCTTAATGAATTCAGGTGTTACTGACATTCGTACCATTTTCAACCCTCTAATACGTTTTCCTTAGTAAACTCATTGAAATTGACCGAATAATTTTTTAGGGGAAACTTGAAGTTACGATGTCTTTCCTCTCACACCTTTATTTTTACTAAGATCAGTTACTTTTTTTTAATTCGATCAGTACTCTCTATCGAGTTTTATTCGTGACTTATAAAAACTCTTTCAAACTTACTTTGTGTGTTAATTATATTCCTATATCTGTAAAAATTTATTTAATTAAGTCACAAAGACAATTGTGTAAAAATATGACACTACTTTACATAAACAGATGTATAAAAATCAGGAAACCTTCAGACACGAACAATTTATTCAAAATACGTAAAAATGATATGATAAATTTCACACAAAAATATTATCTTAATAACCTAAATCTCAATAAGTCACCGTTGTCTAGAGGATATTAATGGAATTATAAATTGTCATTTAACTATATTAATACATACCTCGAAATTTGTGAATGGTACGTAACTGTCACCGAAAACAAGACATGTTTCTAAATTCATCATTAAAAGATGTTGTTTATTTAATTATAATAAGTACTAAATTTTGAGCATTTGGTTCATCGATAACTCACTTCCATTTTTCACAAAACTTTATAATCCTCTTTTGTCAATTTGATCAATACTAAATAAGTTATTCATATATTCTCCCATGTATATAGTGTACTGGTCTCTTTTATATTGTTTTCCATCTTATATTATTCGTAGAGTATCTTTTTTTTAATTTGCGACACCAAAGGTTTCGTTTTACTTCTAACAAAAACTTACTCTAGGACCCTCTTAAGAACTTCCTTTCTGAAGACTTCAACAAACGTTTTTCCCCTGAGAATTTCCTACTCTCTTATTTGACTTTAGTCCGTCTCCTTTTTAAGACCTGATAATGTCCCTGTCATTTTCAAATCCTATAAAACTTTTTAATACTATACAGTGAATCCTTAACCCGATATCGAAGACTACAATTACTTGATTGTTCTATTTGTTGAATCATCACAAGTCTAGAAAATAAAAGATTTCATAGTCAGATTCCCCAAACATCTGGAGAACAGTCATGTTTATGTTTAATATCTCACATGTGTATAAATATATATCCCGAAGGGATCACCGCGTCTGCCATTTCGTAGACGGACGTTAAGCCCTCTGCTCTGGACCCAAGCTAAGAACCCAGCCCTTCTAGAGGACCTCTTCCTTTACCGTTAGGGGAGGTCGTGAGAACGGACCTTTTAGGGTACCTACCTCCTCGGATCATCCGATGTCAGGTACCCCAGCGTTTCTCAGCCTGTGCTGACTCGCTGTAGTGAAGTGAAGTAAAGTGGATATATATTCGATTCACAAATCGTATACAAATCGTATACAAAATAGGTATATGTCACCCACTTCTCCGATCAAAAAGTTAAACATTATAGTTTTTCTTGATTTAACGGTTTTTCTTATTAAATTTTATAGTCACTATTGACTTCTGACTTATTTTAGACTCTGTAATAACACTATTGTATGAAAGAATGTAAAATTTTTTAACATTATTATTCTTATTTTGTATCAAACATTTAGTATTAAACGACATCCGTGAGATTAAAACTCCTTCAGCGTCCTTTTTGAAGACTGATTCATTAGACTACGAAAATCGGTTTATTCACTTACGTAAGTAATATTGACCACCGACTAGTTATGGTTTAACAAATCTCGTTATCACAAATTAGAAGTCACATGTAACCTTATGAAACCTTTGAAAATATTAGGTGACCGTTTTGATATATCCTCTGGTTAATATATTATAAGACTTTCATCCTGGGTTCATACTCATAAAATTTTAGTGTCCAAAAGTCCTACTCAATTGGTTATTTTAGCAACTATTGTTCGTATTGAAAGGTAGATACCAATACTTTTCAGAATAAAAGATAATACCTATCCTTTCCTAACAATACATGAATTCGTTAATAGATTGTTCATTGGAAGTTCTCTGCCTTTATGGTCTGGTGGAATGGACAGAGGACTCTTTAGACATACGTCCAGTGTTTCTTTGTCAATTTTGACCTGTTCATTGTTACCTGACCAAGGTTTAACCCTTTACTCATACAGTTCTGAAATATAACAGTGGGACTAATAAATTATAATATATATACACGTATATATATATACGTATTATATATATTTACGTCTTATGTAGTACACTTTACGACCCGACCTACTTCGTGTTCGACCCTAGTTCTAACGACTCTCTTTTTAGTTATTGGAGTCTATACTTCTACTGTGATGGGAATACCGTCTTTCACTTCTGCTTGATTTCTCAAAGAATTACTTTGACTTTCTCCTCTCACTTTTTCGACCGAATTTTGAGTCGTAAGTCTTTTGTGTCTAGTACCGTAAACCAGAGTAGTAAAGTACCTTTTATCTACTCCTTCGTTATCTTTCTCACTGTCTTAAATAAATAAATGAATAAATAAATAAAACGAGGTTGTAATAACGTCTACCACTGACGTCGGTAATTTAATTTTCTACGAACAAGTAACCTTTTTTTCGATACTGGTCGGATCTGTCGTATAATTTATTATCTCTGTAATGAAATGGTTGTTGTCACGTAAATCAGTCTCGATACTAAAAAGGTCATCAGTACATACCTACACTCTCGACCCGGTATCTCTTTCGACTCGTGACTTCTTAATTACAAAAACTTGACACCACAACCTCTTCTGAGAACTCTCAGGGAACCTGACGTTCCTTTAGTTTGGTCAATTAGGATTTCCTTTAGTCGGGACTTATGAGTAACCTTCCTGACTACGACTTAGAGGTTATGAAACCGGTGGACTACGCTTATTGACTGAGTAACCTTTGCTGGGATTTCGACCCTTTCTGACTTCCGTCCTCTTCCCCGGCTGTCTTTTGTTCTACCAACCTACCGTAGTGTCTGAGCTACCTGTACTCAAACTCGGTCGAGGTCCTCAACCACTACCTGTCCCTTCGGACCGGGCGACGTGAGGTACCCCAGCGTTTCTCAGTCTGTACTGACTCACTGAGTTGACTTGACGACTTGATCAGTGGTCAACTAAATCACTATAAAAACAGTATAAATCCCCAGGGGACTAACAATTATAAGATATTCGAAAAAGGGAGTACGAAACATACCGTACAGTAAAGTCTCCCTATTCAGAGTTATGTCAAAGGAACACTCGAGATGAGAAAACATTAGTATATCAGATTATTCTTGAATATGACCCTTAATTTAATATAATCTTTCGTTTAGATGAAATAAAATTAATTTTATACTTAATTTAAAATTGGTTTATATTAGTTTTAAATTTATAATAACAGTAACAGAAAGATTTATTTTAATTTATGAAATAAAGGATCGGATCTAAAGACAAAACGTTCTCCTGAAGGAAACAAGCAAAGGGAAGACATTATAGTTCAAATGAAATAAGTTCAAAATTATAATAATTTACAAAACAAGTAATACAAACGTCTAACTTTTATTTGTCGATTATATATACGAACAGATACTGAGTTGTATAGAACATGGACGAAATATACATGTATAAACATAAGCATATATATACATATATACACACACACACACACACACACACACAGTCCTCGGTGCAATCCGTAATGACTGTTTTACCTCCGTGTCGGGGTCGGGGGAGAGGAATAAGGTGACCGTGCCTGGGTCCCACTTCCTCAATCGAGAACACTAAGACCGAACAAAGAAGGAAAGAAGTCAACTCAACAGACCTTTCTTACAGTTCCACGAATAACAAGAACTCTCTTCGTACTCTCTCGTGTTTTGGAAGGCGTCAACACGAGTCTTTATTAGATATTTCATTGGTAACTGTAAACAAGTTCCTAAAAACGCTTCTTACAGGGTCCTACTCGTGGACCCGGCGTCGAACTCCGGTACCCTTTCTAACAATAGACTCTGGACAACCACTCCCTTTACAAATACCGTTTTCTTCAAACGACTCAAATCCCAAATCCTTATTAATTCTTATGAATCTTCGGAAAAATCCTCTATCACTCGAATCCTATGATCCCCGTTCGTCCTAAATCATTCTATTCTTTATTTGACTCCTTGCACCATACGTCGGGTCTGTATCATACTCAATGTTACATTAGTGTTCATTTGTACTTATACTCTCTTAACGACTTCGTCCTTGAGACAAACTTCCCGTTGCTCTGTTATTAGACCCTCTCCCTCTTGACTTTTACATTTTGGACACTGGATTACGAAAACTTTTTCATATTTTCTTCCGGACTACGAACTTTATTTGTACATCAGGACATGGAGCTCAGTCTCCGATGTAGTAAAGGGTGACTGTGGCGAGTAGGGAAGTCCGATTAGGGGACCGACGACCTCCACCTAAGACCGTATATACGAGTGTGTCCCTATTTGTATAAGGATATAAAAAGAGAGATACCTTAAGAGATCCGTTTTTATGACCTCACGTATCGACAAGACAAGAGGTCCCCTAGAAGGGTTGAACCCCTAAAAAAAAAAATTATCTAGATATATAATCAAAAGAAGTTGAAATAGTTCCACACCAACCATTTATATAATTTTATCCAATAAGATGTATACCTATGTAACACTTTCACAAGGGTGGTGACTAAAATAAATAGGTAGGAATTCGAGAACTCTTTAGATATACGTCCAGTCCTTCGTTGTCAATCTTGACCTGTACCTTGTTGTCTGACCAAGGTATATCCTTTTCCTCATGGAGTTCCGACATATAACAGTGGGACAAATAAATTGAAGATACGTCTCATGTAGTACTCTTTGCGACCCGACCTTCTTCGTGTTCGACCTTAGTTCTAATGGCCCTCTTTATAGTTATTGGAGTCTATACGTCTACTGTGGTGGGAATACCGTCTTTAACTTCTTGATTTCTCGGCGAACTACTTTCACTTTCTCCTCTCACTTTTACGACCGAATTTCGAGTTGTAAGTCTTTTGTTTCTAGTACCGTGGACCAGGGTAGTGAAATACCCTTTATCTACCCCTTTGTCACCTTTGTCACAGTCTGAAATAAAAACCCCCGAGGTTTTAGTAACGTCTACCACTAACGTCGGTACTTTAATTTTCTGCGAATGAGGAACCTTCTTTTCATTACTGGCTGGGTATATCGTATAACTTTTCGTCTGTAATGAAACGGTTGTTTCCAGGCAGATCAGTTCCAATACCAAAAAGGTCACCAGTACATACCTACACTCTCAACCTGAACACTTCTTTCGACTCGCGACTTCTTAACTACGAAAACTTGACACCACAACCTCTTCTGAGAACTATCAAGGAACCTGACGTTCCTCTAGGTTGGTCAGATAAGACTTCCTCTAGTCGTCACCCTAAAGAAACCTTCCTTACTGCGACTTCGACTTTGAGGTCATGAAACCGGTGGAATACCTTTCTCAACTGAGTGACCTTTTCTGAGAGTACTACCCTCCCTAACCCTCGTCCTCCTTTTCCACTGCTGTCTCCTACTCTACCGACCTACCGTAGTGACTGAGTTACCTGCACTCAGACTCACTTGAGGCCCTCGACGACTACCTGTCCCTCCGGACCGCACGACACTAAGTACCCAAGCGTTTCTCAGCCTGTGCTGACTCACTGACTTGACTTGACTTGATTTGTTTAAATGCAAAAAGAAAATCAAAAGAATAAAAAACACTTTTACGTATCAAGACAGTAAAATCTATTAAAGTCAAACCCTTATATCATGATAGTTCTTATTAAGGATAGGATATGTAGTCTAGGAGTCTTAAATAAATATTGACTTTCAGACATAGTAAATTGGTCGCAAACAGACAAAGAGTATGAGGGCTTAAGGGTGGGACCGTTGGTAGTTAAATGAGAGAAAAAGACAATTCAAACTAAAGAAAAAAAAAATCCATAGACTTACTACGTTATGGTATGTAAACTGAGAATTTGTTACGTTCCCAATCCTTGAGTCTGAGGATGGTTTTAGATTCAGTTTTTACATTCATATAGAAACATTAACAGGTAGGTGTAGTCCTACCTGTTACTAAGTTGTAAATATCTCAGTTGGTTGGTGTCTGATACATCATGAATTGTAAATAACTTTTTTTTTATAAATACTCACTTATTCGTGTCAAGTTTGGGTACAACAAGTTCGTAGTTATCATATATAAAGAGACTATATAAAGTCAATCTTATTACCGGACTTCAAAGCAAGTATAATAGTGTTTACCGTCCTAAAAGAAGAAAAAGATTCCCATCTATTATAAGGGACACACACACGACGACGTCGACGATTCGTTTATATACAGTGGAAATGAAACAGGTAAGTAACCGACCGTCTGTTTGTGAATCTACTACAAACCGACAACACTTATTGTGTAGTTACTTGTACCCTCATCTCTATGTAGTAGTGTTATCACTAAAGTAATGGAAACACACACACAAATATATATATATACACATATATATATGTATATATATATAGAGGTCTTCACCATGATAACCTAACATACCAAAGATAAAAATAAAAAAAACTTCTAAGAGGTATAAAAAAAGGTATCACCGACCAGTTCAAAGGTAAGAATAGTACACATGTTCCAAACAGAAAAGAGACGGAAGAGTGGTCATAAATAAAAATAAAGAAATTATCAGTAAAACAAGTCCACATTCCACTGTAAAGTAACACCGAAACTAAACGTAAATGGACTACTAATCACTATAACTCACGAAAAGTACACAGATAAACAGTAAACATACGGAAGATACCTTTTTACAGAGAAGTTCAAGAAACGGGTAAAACCAAAAAAAAAAAAAAAAAATAAAAGATGATAACTCAACATACGTAAGGAGTGGATACGACCTATGAGTGAGGAATTACCTATATGACCAGACACTTATAAAAGAGGATAAGGTATCTAACTCAAAAATAAAACATTAAAAGACACGTCTTAAAAAAATAAGACGACATCAACGTTGTTAAAAGAGAACACAACGGAAATAAAACACAGTTTGGGTGGGGGTGGGGGGTTTATTTAGTAACGGTTCATGTTATACTTCCTCTGATGAAACACAAAAGATGGTCTTCAAAATATCAAAATTCAGAATACAAAATTCAGAAATTAGGTAAACTAATCTAAAAACACGCACTAAATTTATCCCGAGGTCAAAATAAGAAAAAAAAAAACATCCATAGATTAAAAGTGTTATGGTTAATACTTCTCTGATAAGAAGGGGTAACATATATATAAGAACCAAGAGATAACATTTCATCAACTGGTATATACGTACTCAAATTAAAAACCAAGAGACAAGACAATTAGATACTCAGACAAAAATGCGGTAATGAATAGGAAAACTGATGATATCGAAACTTTATGACAAATTTTTAGTCTTTCATGTCCGAGGTCTAAACAAGATGAAAGAGTTCTGATGAAACCGATAAACCCCAGTAAACACCTGACTGTACCCAAAATCCTAAATAAAAAGAGAAAAACACTTTTTATACCTTAAAATTATCCTTAATTTAATTTATTTATCTAACGAATCTCATTATACCTGTAAAATTTTTTATAATTAAAAAGGTTACGTACTCATACCTTATAGAAAGGTAAATAAACATCGAAGAAACTAAAGAAAGTAGTTGTAAAATATTAAATATCCTACGTCTAGAAAATGGAGGAACCGATTTGAATAAAAACAAATTAATAAACACTATGAAAATTAATTTAACAAAAGAATCAGAAAGAAAAACTATGAAAAAAATTACATATCTTTATGTTAACGATAAAATATAACTGAATATAGGACTTTGAAATGACTTAATTGTCATCATTGTTAAAAGGTCACCTTAGTAGATCACCAAAGGTAAATGTACCTTATAGTAAAAAAAATTAGGAAAATAAACACACGGGAACTTCGACTTCACTTAATGAACATCCGTGATATTTCAACCAAGAAAAAAAAAAAAAAAAGTAAGTCGGTGAGATACAGAAAACTAACCTCTTGGACCGGATGTAAATTAGTTTCGTTAATAACTATTCGTACATGAATACTAACAGTAAAAGAATTATAACAGACCGAGGAAACATTAAAGAAATAAAGAAAAAAAATTTAGAGAATAAACATTAAACTACTAAAATACATTACCATACGAAACTAAGGAAAAAGAAACATAAAACATATAGATGAGATCCGAAAACGGAACACCACAGTATTCGGAATGTTTTTTATTAAATACACATATCAGACAAAATTCGACCTTGTTGAACTGAACCGCATATTTACAAGACAAAACTTTGAAAAGGGGATGTAAAATACAAAAACAGGGTTAAATGTATAAAAGTGATTGTTTAACAATTAATAAAAATTGTGAAAATAGAAATTATAGGTATGATATCATTATTCAATAAATGGGTGTTGGTAATATAGTAACCTCAAGTCAAGTCAAGTCAGTGAGTGAGTACAGGTTGAGAAACACTGGGGTATCTGACGTCGTGTGATCCCACAGGACAGGTAGTGGTTGAGGGTCTCAAATGAGTTTGAGTACAGGTAACTCAGTCACTATAGTAGGTTGGTAGAGTAGGAGACAACAGGGGAAGAGGAGGACGGGAGTTAGAAAGGTCGTAGTCCCAGAAAAGTTTACTCAGTCGAGAAATGTAGTCCACCGGTTTCATAACGTCAAAGCCGAAGTTGTAGTCAGGAAGGTTACTTGTGGGTCCTGACTAGAAATCCTGCTTGACCAACCTAGAGGAACGTTAGGTTCCCTGAGAGTTCTCAGAAGAGGTTGTGGTGTCAAGTTTTCGTAGTCAAGAAAACAAAAAAAAAAGAAAGTCACGAGTCAGAAAAAACACTAGGTCGAGAGTGTAGGCATGTACTGATGACTTCTTTGGTGTCGAAATTGACCTACCTGGAAATAGTCATTTTACTACCGAGACGAAAAATTATACGACAGATCCAAACAAGATCGAAAAGAGGGTTCCTCGTTCGTAGAATTAAAGCGCCGGCGTCAGTAGTAGGAGTCACCTCGGGTTCTTTTATTTTAGATGGTGACAAAGGTAAAAAAGGGGATACATAAACGGTACTTCACTACCCTCGTTACGGTACTAGAAGTAAAAAACTTACAACTCAAAATTCGGTCGAAAAAGTGAGAGAAGAAAGTGGGAGTAATTCTCCGAGAAATAAAGGAGAAGTAAAAGACGGTAATCTTACAATGATAAACGTATAGACTCCAAAAACCATAAAGAGGACGGTGAAAACTAAGATCCAACACTAAGTAGGTCGGTCCGTAAAGTGTACTATATGAGACATATATTCAATTTTTCGTCCCACTGTAATATGTCGGAACTGAATGAGGAAAGGGTTAAAACTTGATCAAACGACGAGGTACAGGTCAAGATTTACAACGAAGAAAACGACGTATGTCCAAAGAGAATGTCCTCTGTCAATTCCACTACGTCATAAGGTTTATTTGAAAAAGACGACGAAATTCTAGGAGAGGAACAAAAATCAAAAACTGTCAAATTGATGTAACACAGAACTACAATCAGAGATCAAAATACAATAAACTATCAAAACCCAAAAGACCTAAAAATCAGATAAAGGAAAAGGTCCGAAACTATTAAAAGTCAGTAATTAAGAAACTTATTCGAGAGACGGAGAAACAGAAAAGAGAAAGACCCTGGGTATATATGTATATAACCGGACAAACTAGGGTAAGGACTTGGGAGAATTCTATAACAGTAAGAAAGACGAAGAGACTATTCTCAGAAGAGATAGAAAGTAAAACTATTAGGAAAGAAAAAAACGAACTAAATAAGAAAACAACTAGGGGAAATAACTTAAAAATCATGTTAATGGAGATTAAAAACACAAAATATGTAAATTTATAAATGATAGAGAAACAACTTCTTCCTTTACCGTTGGGTGAGGTCGCTAGAACGAACCTATTAAGGAATCTGTCTCCTCGAACCGCCCGATGCCAGGTATTTCAACGTCTCGTAACCTGTACTGACTCGTATGTATGTATACATGTGTAGAAAAGTGACTTTAGTGGTGAAAAAGTACATAGCCAGAGGACTAGAGTTACCCTTAGAAATACTTATAACACAACTTGACAGATAGTCCATTTAGTAAATAGAGGTAAGGTAATTCTAGTTAAAAAGACTCCTGAATAAAAAATGAATCTAATGTAGGATCACAAAAAACAAAACAAAACAAAGAAAGAAAGAAAGAAAGTAAAAAAAAAAAAAATGATATAACCAAAGAAACATAATCTATTTTATTGATGGACTACTGGGAGAACCAACCGAGAGTTTATAAACATTGATAAGTCAGATGGGAGAAAAAAGAATCTCCCAGGGTCATCAACTTCTAAACAATGTTGGGTAGTCACATAGTTTTTCCTCCTAGTGTCAATCGTGAATCTACTTCCATTAGTCTTTGATCTAAGAGTTTATCCTCGACTCTTCGATAGGTCAGTTTATAGAACGTCCCTCCTAAACCTTCAACCTTCAAAAAAGGACGAGGAAGACATGATTCGAGTCTACATATCGGTGATCTTCACGAGAACAC